>CALYLW010000021.1:0-170000 GCA_944989445.1 Ampullaceana balthica
CCCTTGTCTTTAATAAATGGGGGTGGGATGTGAGGGGGAAAAGTCTGGTCACCGATTCGCTTGACCGAGCTCAGAGTGACACGTAAAATGTAAACAAAAGCGCCCGTCGCTTCGTTGGGTCGCCTCAATGCGTCAGCTCAAAATTTCACGTGGCAAAAAAACAATAACAAATCGTGAATTTAAATTACATACCTCATATAAGGATAAACTAAAAATGCATTAATTTAATTATGGTACGTTCGATCGATCTGAAATTTTGATACGATGCACTGTTAGGTTTGACGGCTCCGTGTGCCAAATTTCAGTTTGATCGGATCATGGAAAGTGGGTCATTTTTTACTTCTGTTTTTCCGCCCGCCGAGCCCAAGACAGACAGACAGAGAGAGAGAGAGAGAGAGAGAGAGAGACAGAGAGACAGAGACGACGGTGAAGTTAATATAAGGGATTTAAAAATGAAAAAGCCTCTTTAGGAAACTTTACACACTTGACAGACATACTTTATGGACACACCCAAAAGAATAATAGCAAAGTTCACTTCTGCTTGTGATATATTATATATATATATATATATATATATTAATTTCCGCAGTCATAATTTGTATATATATATATATACATTATGGCTGCGGAAATCAACGATTGATTAGTTAATTCATCGTTACCCATTTTAAATTATTAAAATAATTTGATCGATTAAGATCCGATTCAAATTTAATCAAATTTTTATAATATTTGCTTAAACTGATTCCTTTAATAATTTACATTGTTTGTTACTTACATACTTGTCCCTCCTATTATTATTTATATAGACGTGCATACGTAAACAAAAAGGTTTTTCAACGTTGTTTTTTGCATAGCAGAACGAATTTGCTGTGTTACGTCACACAATTTGGGAGCCATAGAATTACCAAGACTTAACCGATTTCGAGAAATAATGAATCGCGTGTTAACGGGATATATATATACATGCGCTTTAAAGTTAAAATTAATCGAAATTAATCGATTAAATGGTTTAACGATTAATCGAACTTTAAAAAAATTAGAACCAGTCCTAATATATATATATATATATATATATATATATATATATATATATATATATATATATATATATATATATATATATATATATATTTATATTTATATATATATATAAATATATAAAACTGTAAATTTTATGTTCTCGCCTTCCCCTTGTAAACATTTCGCGGACCTCTTAATGTACGCATTCAGCCTTGTCTACCATACCCATGGATAATCCTTTCAGTACCAGCTTTAAACCAAAAAAAAATCGCTAACGTGTCGAGAACTTTTACACTATTTTTTTTTATTTCTCATTATTATGTAATACTTTATACTTTATGGTAATTCCACTGAACTTGTATTATAAAGTCGAAGATGAAAGTCGACTTTTTTTTGGGTGTATTTAATGTCTTTTTCTAATTTTTCCCAACATTATGAAATTAATTTTGTATGGTATAGTTGTCTAGCAGCCGCGCTTGGCTGCCGTAATGAAAGCCACGGCTTCGAAATTTTGTGAAGTCAGTTCCGTGAGTCCACCCAGTTCTGAATCGATGGTTGAAGTATTTTGGGTTAAAGTAAAGTTAGCTTGGCAATGTTCTAGACACAAGAATCCCCTTGTAAGTCGTTGCTATAGAAACGTGTGAACGCTGCTTAATTTCCCCCCTAGGCCAACATGGTCTGAAAAAGGGAATTTTATTTTTCTTTTGGAAATTATTTTTTTTACCTTCTTTCCTATTGATGGGAAAGTATTACACATATTTTTGGTAATCAAAATGAGTTGAAGTAAAAACTTTGATATTTTAACACAATTTATAATACACTTTAAAATATTATTATACATTTCATGTATAAAGTTCCAGTAAGACTAAGGTCTGCCTAATAAGATTTTCAATCATCAATCGTCAAATATTATCTATCTAATAACAAACAGTACATTGTTTATGTTTTAAATGGTGTTATTTTCTCAGTTTACGTGTTTCTTTATAAATCATAATAGATCAACAAATTTTAGTGAAAAGAAATGCTTAAATTTTTTCATGTTCAAAATTAAGAATATTTTTTAACGTTTGTTAAATCATTTTATTTTGTGTTTCCTCTTAGACATAATTGTAGTATTTTGTGTATTTTCCAAACTCTAGCACAGTTTACATACTTAATTATATTTTATATCTTTTTATATATTTTTTTAAATAATAAAATCTATCCATCAAACACATTTTATGAGATTAATTGCAAAATCAAAATTTGCATATATATGTATATATATATATACATATGTGTGTGTGTTTGTTTGTGTGTTTGTGTATGTGTGTAATACCTGATATTATTTTTACACAACAGTTATTGTGTCGTTCGTATAATCAAAGTTTTTTTTTATTCAAACATCAAAACAAAAACAAACATTTTTTACACAGGGCATAAGATAATTAAATGAACTACATATAGAAGCAATTGAACGGAAAGTGTACATACATTCGTCATTTTGTAATAATTTATCCAGCTTCATAACATATGCAATTATTCAATGTGTCGAGAATATATAGTAGAATAGTTAACCACCTTGACAAATATAATGCCCTATGCCCACATCAACACGGCTTTAGAAAAAACAGATCATGTGAAACACAATTAATAGGTTTAATAGATGAACTATCAAAAGGCTTGGACAAAAATGATCAAATAGATACAATATTACTAGACTTCTCAAAAGCATTTGACAAAGTTCACCACCTTAGTTTACTTAAAAAAACTTAACTACTTTGGAATCTCAGGTTCCTTACATCACTGGATCCAAGACTTCCTTTTGGGCAGGGAGCAAACTGTAATAATTAATGGATCTAAATCTGCACCAATAAAGGTTAACTCAGGAGTTCCACAAGGAACTGTGCTAGGTCCCTTACTCTTTTTAATTTATATAAATGATTTACCCAACAACATCTCAACAGGTACAAAAGTTAGGCTATTTGCTGATGATTGTATAATCTATAGAACAATTAAATCAGAACAAGATGGCAAAATTTTACAAAAAGACTTAGATGAATTGATAAAATGGGAAACTAACTGGAGTATGTCTTTCCATCCAGAAAAGTGTCAACTGTTAAGAGTAACAAAGAAAAAGAAACAAATAAATTCAAAATATTACATTCATGGAAAAGAACTGACCCAAACTAAAGATGCAAAATACTTAGGAGTCTTAATAAATGAGAAACTATCATGGAATCCCCATGTCAATGAAGTTATTAAAAAATCAAACAAAACCTTAGGCTTTATAAAAAGGAACTTTAACAAATGTAATAGAGATATAAAACTAAAATGCTACCTCACTTTGGTGAGACCTGCACTAGAATATGCATCTTCTGTATGGGACCCATCCACCAAAGAAAACATTGATAAACTAGAACAAATTCAAAAAAGAGCTGCCAGATTCATTACTGGAGAATATTCGAAACTGACAAGAGTAACACCATTAGTTAAATCATTAAACCTTGAAACACTAGAGGATAGAAGAACCAAGAGCAAAGTAGTAATCATACATAAAGCAATTAATTCTAATTTAGAAATACAACACAAAGATAACTTAATACAACCCTCAGATAGACATAAGGATAAAAACACCTTTCTTATTCCGTATGCAAGAACAAACACATACAAGTTTTCCTTCTTCCCGTCCGGAATTAGGGCGTGGAATGGGTTGCCTGAAGAATCCAGGAAAACCAACACTTTATCAACATTTAAATCTCTAATAAAAATGCAGGACTAAACACAAACCATAGATAAGCGTAGGACGCAATAATCTTCTGTATAGAAGGAGCGTCTGTAAACAGATAAGATAAGATAAGATAAGATAATGTGTGTCTCGTCAATTTGCTATACAACTTTATCGCAATAGATTGAACGAGCTGTTTAAAAATATACGACCAATGAAAACATGCGTAAATATAGTTATTCTTTTAAGTATTATATATATATAAATATATATATATGTGTGTGTGTGTGAGTGTGTGTTTATGTGTGTGTGTGTGCGTGTGTGTGAATTATGTATGTGTGTATATTCATCTATTTAAATTAAATATAATAAGATTTCAGTATAACATTTTACAAAGCCAATTTACAAAAGAACAAGTCTCCTTAAAAGCCCTTAAATATTTCTTAAATTTTGGATGATTTCAAATTTTATTGCCACTACTTGTCAAATAAAATATGTCAATATAAATAAATTAAAATAAATTAAGCATACAAATAAAATGTCAAATTTATTTTAATTTCTTTTCATGCAAAAAAATTACATTTGATTAATTAAAGAAATAAACGATTAAACACTTTTAATATACTGAAATTTTAAACATAATAAAACAAGGGTAAATATGCGATATTAATATTTATTTTGTAAAGAAATTATCGTAGTAGAAATGGAAATTAAAAAATTAACATTTTATGAATGTACTAGTTTAAATTGTATTTAATGTTAATTAATACATTTAAAATGAATAAATCAGATGCTCCTAAGATTATTCGGCACATACAAAATAAATAAACATTTGTTGTTTTAATCAGCCATCCATGAAATAATAACAGGTGATTAAACAATACAATTTATTTCTCTTTGATTAATATTGCTATATAATCCTTTAACCATATGTTTAATACAATATACATTCCTGCACTCATTGTATTATAATCCTCCGTTAATGGAAATTATAGTCATGTGTTTAAAAATGGAATAGCATGGAAAATAAAACAATAACTTCGTATTTTTAAATGTATGCACCCAAAAGCAAAGAACTAGAAAAACAGTTTTTAGATAAGAATTGAATAGATACGCTATGTTTTATTTGTTGTCTGGTTATTATTTAATTTTTACAATTTTTTCCCAGAAACAATCGTGAGTTTTCACTGAGAACCTTGAAAACGTTTCCAACACGCTTTTCTATGTATGGTGCTATATTTCAGTAGCAAGTAGAAACTGGATACAACTGGATACAACTGCTATTTTCTGGAAAAAGAATGTTGCATTTATTATACAAACGTTGAGTGGAAAAATTGTTTCAAAAGTGTGCTAATTGGATACTACTTAGGGTAAAATATAGTGATATATTAAGGAGATTATTAGTGTCTTAATCGTGTAAATAAAAATATTGGAAAGCAATTCATTCCTAAGGAAAAGAAACGGACCTTACTAAGAAATACAGGTTAGTTTAAAAATACAATTATTTCAGCATTTTTTGTTGATGTCTTTTTTTTCTGAAACAATTTTTTCCCAATGCAACTTTTGACAATGGTATTTAAAGCAATTTTATTAAAGTATTTGACAATGTCAAATGACTGGCATTGAAATGATACACGGTAATGACACCATACTTCTGAGAACGCTTTAAGTTTTGAGGAGTGCTTTGCCCTTTTAGGACTGCCCTGCCATTAGGAACAGCTCTGACCTTTTGGACCGATCTGCCCTTTACGAACATCCTAGCCATTTAGGAACAGTTCGGCATTTTTGTGACTTATCTGCCCTTAAGAAACATCTCTGCTCCTTTGGAACAGATGTGCCATTTAGGAACAGACTCCATTGTTCGTCTTAAGTATGTTTAAATTATGGATTCTCAATGCCATAACTTTAAACATGTTTAAATAGTTGTAATCTAGCGAAGCCATTTCTGTCTTTGAAAAGAGACGTTTACGTCCAAGTTTTCAAATAATTTAAAACTTCATTTTTTTAAATTTAAATGATATATCATTATCTTTTTTTAACACGGTCTGTTATGGTGACCTCGGATAATGAAGTCGAGTCACACAGGCAAATTAAAATAAATAAAGTTTACGCCGATTCTAAATATCTCTTTTTTAAATCCCTTATATTAATTTCACCGCCGTCTTATTCGTCCTCGACCGTCGTCCCTCGACCGCGACGTCCCGTCCGTCGTCCCGCGGAAAAACAAAAGTCGAAAATGACCCACTTCCAGTCAAGACATCGAGCTGAAATTTGGCACACGGACCCGTCTTACCTAATAATGCATTGTATCAAAATGTCAGATCGATCGAACGTACCGTAATTGAATTAATTCATTTTTAGTTTATCTATATAAATCACTATTTATAATGTTTAGTCGTCGTCTGCTAGAGTTTTTACCTAGTTTTGAAGCCACGGGAGATAATTTCGATTTAAGTCTGCAAATGTTTGTCACTTTTGAACATAATCAATACTTTTAGTTATGTCTCATAGATAAGGGATTTATAGTCAAAAACTTTGTTTTTACGGGGTTGTTTTATTTTTAAAGAAATTTGTAAATAAAGATGTAGCTTTGGATAATTCATTGTATTGGCTTGTCTAATTTCCCGGCAAAGATTTGTCCAATTATAGTCTTTAGAAACGAAATAATTCAATGTAGAAAAAAAAGCAAGCAAAGAAAGAGAAAAGAGAGTGAGAGATAGAGAGAGAGATAGAGAGAGAGAGAGAGAAAGAGAGTACAAAAATTATATATCAATATAAGAGTCATGCACGAAATCACAGCTAATAAAATGAACATAATAAATTCACAGGAGATTAGATATTTCTGTCATTTGATTGGCACATGAGAAAATTTGATACTGATACGAGACCAACCCCATGAGTTTGATTGTTTTAGTGGACTCCCTATGAAATACGTTGATATAGAGCAAGATTGGCCAATATTGAATCTAATTATCGTATTTGTTTCAGATGCAGTAATGAAATCAACCCGTTGTTTGTACTTTTTAACAAACTCAGTTGTCTTTCATATGAAAGAGGTTTACTAGAAAATCATTTTTTTCATCCAGTTATAAACGGTTAATACACTATAATTGTGCGTATCTTCTTGACCATGGATAAATAGTTAATACTTGTATCTTTGTTGTAACTTTGTAATGACTGTTAATGCCAAATTTCAAAAGGAATTGGTTTTTGGAAACACATTTTTGATTTATTTTCTGTTTTAAATTTAAAATAAGGGGCCGTCGATAAAATACGTCATGCTATTATTGACCATTTTTAACTCTCCCTCTTCCACACTCACAAAAAAGTACGTCACACTTTCGAACAAAAATGTTGTTTTTATTAGCAAATTAATTACAATTTAATTTTAAAAAACGTGACGTCACAAATGGCGGGGACAGCCCTGTCCCCCCTGTCACAAATTGTCACACTTACTTACATCCCCCCCCCCTCTGGAGCGTGACGTAGTTTATGGATGGCCCCTAAACATATTTTCGATATCAATGAAAAACATACATTTTTGATTCATGATTTCTTGCCTTCACGAACTCACTCGTATAGCACAAGTCTCGGTACCGTATCACAGTTGGCCATCATACACATTTGTGTGTCATATATTTTATGTTTAACGTTAAGTACACGCCACTCTTTCCATTTCACGTAGCGATATTCCTGATTTAAATTTTAGACTGTGTCATGTATGAGCGGCTTGTAGCTGATTTTATTTTTATTACTATTAGTATAAATGATGAATAACAACAATGCTGCTGTCAGAGATAAAATAAACCATTGAAATGTTGCAACTTTCTTTTAGCGTGTGATTACATATTTGTTGAAGTGTGCTATAGCACGTCGTGGAGGTACGCAAACGCACATCGATTGAAGTGTAATTACACATGTGTTGAACGGTGTGTTTGCACATCGGCCGAAGGTTGATTACACATGCGTTGGAATGTGTGTTAACAAAATCGGTTGAAGTGCGATTACACACATGTTGGAGAGCGTGTTTGCACATCGGTTAAAGCTTGTGATTACCCATGAGCTTTTGTGTGTGTTTACGGTGGATGATATAATACAGTATCAAGATTAGATTAAATCATGGTAAAGTGTAAAATGGTTATGCAGCAAAAGTATAAACAGACAGAAGCTTAGGGGCTGACGACTCGCTGGTCGCTGGATCGAAGCGGGTGGAAACTGACATACACCAGCTGGGGGTTTGGGCATGGAGGCGGAAAGCCATGGTTCGATCCGAATGGAAGGGTGTGGTGAAGCAGGCCAAGGCCTTAAATGGGGTATAGAGCCATAGATGATTATGATGATGATGATGAGGGTTAAAGTGTTTACATTATTTCAGAAGAAGATAACGTTGATGAAGATTATTACGTCAGTACATGATACGCGAAGAATGTGTAAATAAGACAGCGTATTTGATTTAACTATAATCGGTAACTCGTTTTATTGAGATGTTTTCGTTAGATAAGCAAGGAAAACAGCATTTACTTTGTTGTTGGGGACATGAGGAAAGTTCATCTTGGAATCCTGTGGGAACTGTTTCCTTTTTATAAGGTTCAGAAACAAATACTAGTTATTTAAACTAGCTTAAACAATGAAAATTCACGTACTTGCTTTTGATCAACAAAATACGATGGTGTAAACGAATACATGCCAATAAAAGCGACCCCGAGGTGAGAAGCTTTGGACATTTGTTCCGTGAAATTTTACCGTATTTATACAATTTTTAAGATTCCACATAGCATCATTTCTTGATGTGAGCAATCTTAAAAAACCAAAAAAACAACAAAAAAAAACAATAAAACAACAAACAACTATACATTAAAATATGTGGTGCCCTTCGACGGGAATTCAAAGGTTTAATTTTTTGTAATAAACTCCAAGACATTATTACAGCGCTGAAACCAAGCGAACTGATAAAAGCAAGTATTCTTTGAATAGGAAGAAATACCCATGCATGACAATAACGGACAGTTAAAGTGTAGCAACCGGGGGTTAAAACACCAAGAATATCATTAATGATTATATTAATTGTATAGAAGGGGTTGAGGCTATCATTTATAAAGAAGCATAAAAATAAAGTTTAAATACAATTTTGTTTTAAAAAAGTTGTGGGCACATTATTAACGCAAACAAATAACTAGAATGATATTGGTGGAAAAAAGAACCGAGAAAACGAAGATAACATACTCCAAACAAGAATCCAGGAAAACCAACACTTTATCAACATTTAAATCTCTAATAAAAATGCAGGACTAAACACAAACCATAGATAAGCGTAGGACGCAATAATCTTCTGTATAGAAGGAGCGTCTGTAAACAGATAAGATAAGATAAGATAAGATAAGATAAGATAAGATAAATTCATAACTTGTTATGAAGTCACAAAATGTGGAATACTTGATAACATACTTTTAAAAAAATAGACATAAGCTGTAAATATATAGATCTATCAGTATGTTACGTTTTCAAAATATTGAATGTGAATAAATTTTGGTGTTAATAATTTTTATAAACTTTGGCAAGTTGCATGACTAAAAAATTAGATACAAATATTTTGTTAAAGAATAAACGTTTAAGTACAACATAAAAATCTGTTTTGAAGGGATGTTTAGTGTTGGATGATTGAAATAACTTTAAGACTCATTTACTAACTTTAATTTTTTTTTATTAATTTCAAATTTCGATTTCTGTTATGCAGATCAGAAAGCTAATGTCAGAAACTTCTTCACATACAATAAGGATCATACGATGAGCGAATCAGCAGATGACTTCATCTACTTGAAAAGAAGAAAGTAAAACTAAAATTTTGGACTTATTTACCACATAAGTAAAAAAGAATCGGAACATTTCGTCATTGCTCAATAGTTTTGGAATATCGAACATTGCTGTTACTGTTATTCAAGTAACGCTCTCACTGGTAGATATTTTTTTTTAAAATCAATGGAAAGTTTCCATACAGAGGTGGGCGTGTCGACTTCCTGCCCCGCCCTTTACATAGCTGGGGGGATGGGGCTAAGGCGGCGAGTAAGTCCTACGCTCAGGCAATTTCGTATGGCACTGCTCAGCAGATAGATAAATTTCCCACCGGGCTAGCCTGGGCATTAAGAGAGTAATCTCAAGCTTTAAGTAACTAATACATGAGCTACGATTGCTAAACGCTGCTTTTAAATTTACAAAATTTAGGCGAAAATACGTGATCACATTATCCGCAATAAGCGTCTTGCTATTTTAATGCAAATCCATACGCAGGCACAGTTTTAATAACAAGACGCTTAGGGAATAATCAGTTAAATCCAAAATTTTCAATAAAATTGTGTGACTGAAGTTGTCAACAAGGAATATATTTTAAAACAATGTTCGGTGTTGTGTATTCAGTGCAGTTGCCATGGGCGTAGGGTAAGGGGGGCAAGGAGGGCATTTGCCCCCCTACATTTGAGAAAAAAATATTTTCATTTATTAAATGCATTAATAAATGTTGTATTTTAACTATTACAGCACTAATTTGTAAGTCTTATAATTTCTAAGGCTTTTTTCAACCCTTATTTTATACTGAACTTGAATTTAATTGAAAATTGTACCTGTATGGCATTGCCAGTTAAAATAAAAAAAAGTGGGATCGTTTTGGTGCCCCCCCCCCTGGAAAAATTCCTAGCGACGCCCATGGGCAGTCGCCATACATTTTTAGTTTCAAAAAGAAAAATATAAAATAAACCAATATTTTGTTGACATGTCACGGATGATACATCATACTTATTTATTTGTAATGTTACAATTTCTAAATTGCCTTCAATTAAATATTTTTTAAATTTAATATCTTAGTTTAAAAAACCTAAAATTTTAAAAAAAGAAGAGAAATTTACGTATATTACGAATTCATTTGATAAAATGTCATCATAATCTAAGATTCCATGATCTCCTTTCCCTACATTGATATTTGGGTTACACGCACATACTCGAATAGCTTAAGTCTCAATCAATGTTTCCTCTAGGGTTTGATGATCCGTGTACGAAGTGAAAAAAACTCGTGCGCAAAGTTGCACAGCATTCATCGCTTGTGCAATATTTTACAAAATGTATTGGGCGGTCACTCTAAACTGATGCGCGGTGTGTCGGTCAGATAGGTGAACGGCCGTGCAGCCTCGGAGCTGAAAGGGAACATTAGTCTCAATACTACTATTTTGAGTGTCTTGCTGCCACGCTCCGGATTCAATATTTCACGACTCCTCTTGACACGTATGTGTACCGCGTGACGGGGACTTTATTCTATATGTGTGTATGGGTAACTGTTTTTTCGTTATCCAATTTTCGTGTTCACATTCAAACGGATTCAGAGACAATTCTACTGAAAACTGCATGTAAAACGAGGGAGAATAGAAATGTATATTTACATTGAGATTCATGTGCAACATCACTTCGATTGTTGCTAGGAAGAGTGTTTTAACAGATTCGCTAACAAATACATGTATTTGTGAGAATGTTACCACGATGTCAAGGACCATTAATTAGACAATAAAGATTCTACTACATTTAACGGACTCCCCTAAAGTAAAAGACATTATTTTTACTAGGTGACATTTATTCGTGAAATAGGACAAGTATTGTTTCTTTTTCAAGTCTTAATAAAAAATCTGTCCATTATTTAATGCATTTAATAAATTTGTACATAAAAAACAAATATATATTATTACAATTGGTATTTTTACATGAGAATTGTAAAAAAAGGTACATTACAATGAAACTCCAATATTTAACTACGGAAGTAAAACCAAGAACAATTATGGATTTCATTATTTTGGATTTGGAAGAAGACTCAAATAAATTACAATATCAGTTTAAATCTATAGATACTTTAGACGTTTAAGTGAGAAGTATTCATTTAATGAACTCAATTGTAATTTTTTTTTAAATAAAGAAATTCATTATCTTAATGCATTGGGAATTTTGAACGCTAATATATTCTATTAGTTCCAGTTTACTAACGCTCGCGGCAAAATGGATCGTGTTTTAGACTTTTGAGCTTCTGTAGCGAGTTTTCATCAATACTCAGTGCTTAAGTTATTAGACTTAAGTCAGTGATTATAATAAAACTGGACACGAATTAAATATATAAATGTTTGATTATAAAAACTCTGTGTCCTTTAGTGTCAGTTTTGACACAGAGGATATTGTGGGCTTAAATAGTATACGCACAAAAAATAAAATAAAAAACATTCAATAGGTTAAGTATCATCGAACGCAAAGAAGCCTGGACTGGGTTTGCTTCGCAGTTTACCGAACACGATACCACAGTATCGGAATATGTACTACGTTGGGTCTCCTTGGATACCTCTTCAATGGATTTGTAAAAATACAAGTTTTTCATTATTAATCTAGTTTTACGGAAAATGAATCTGATACCGTGTATTTATTATGCTACCCTATTAATGAGGGTCTTTCGATTAATAAATTCACAAAATTACGTGTAATTATTTACCCGTTAATTGATATCATGTTAACTTTTTTTTCGATTTCAGATATACATTTTCCTTTCTTTTTACACTTATTAAATTTCCTTTGATTCATTAGTGGATTCGAATAGATGATCTGACAATTTAAAACAAAAGGCCTTAAAAATAGAAGGTCTTGAAGAATGTCAAAGACATTTTATCTATTTAAGAGTTCACGTAATGCTTTGATACAGTTATAAATGTAACTGCAGTGTGAATAAATGCAATTTTAAACAATCGCTTCAAAGAAGAAAAAGTCATAAGTTGAGTGTTTACGTGTTTATTTTAGGGCACATATTTAAGCCTCTTGATGCTTGGTTACGATTATTTAAAAATTGCTGCACTTACTCAAATATATATATATAAATTTATGGATAATCCAAATTCTAACAAAATTTATATATTATGCCACTACTGACTAAAAATTATATATAATGTTAAATGCAATACAACAAGTAACTATAGTGTTAAAATAAAAACAGGACATTTCACCATCAAAAGTTTTATTTTATTAATGACGGATACAAAAAAAAGGAACTCCCACTTAGTCATACCATTAAATAATCATTTTCAGTTAAAAAACCTTAAATTGTCAAATTATTTGTGGTTTTAAGAATATAATGTTTTATTTTTATTTCTATTTTTTTAGGTGGAGAAATGTTGGACCCATGAGTACTTAAAAATGATAAATATATGTTGGGCATGGGTGCATGGGGCTCAGAGTGATCAACTCAACAAGCAAGCCATAAACCCAAGCACCAACTGAAAAAATAAGAAAGAAGTTACCAGCACTTCGTTTAGCAAGCTGGAATGTCAGAACCCTCTGCACTGGTTTTTAACTCTGACCCCTCATGTGCGGAAGATATAAGGAAGACAGCGGTCATTGACAGGGAACTTTCCCGTCTCGGCATCGACATTGCATGACTACAGGAGACGCGGCTGGCTGAAAACGGCAAAGTGGTTGAGGCCAACTACACATTTGTCTGGCAAGGACTACCATCAGACAGACCAAGGCAGCATGGCGTTGGTTTTGCCATAAAAAACTCTCTTATGTCATACGTTGAACTGGCGGCACTTGGCACTGAGAGGATACTCAGCATTAAACTTTCAACATCATCTGGCGCAGCCGATATCCTCAGCCTGTATGCACCAACTCTCTGCTCCGAAGAAGAGTTAAAAGACAACTTCTACGAGGCTCTAGACTCCGCAGTAGCAAATATTCCCACATATGAGAGTCTATACCTCCTCGGTGACTTCAACGCCAGGGTAGGTGCAGATCACAAAGCCTGGTCCACCAGCATCGGCTTACATGGCATTGGTAAAATTAATAACAACGGCCAGCGGCTGCTCGAGCTATGCAGTACTCACAATCTGTGTGTAACTAACACATTCTTCAAATGCAAGGACATCCACAAAGTGTCTTGGAGACATCCCCGCTCCAAGCACTGGCACCAGCTTGATCTGGTTCTCACCAGGCGATCTGATCTGGCCAGTGTGCTCCAAACACGCAGTTACCACAGTGCCGACTGTGACACAGACCACTCTTTGGTCGCAAGCAGAATCAAATTAATACCAAAGAAATTGTGTCACTCAAAGAGCAAGGGTAAAACTCGCATCAACACGCAGAATATCAACTGCCCTGAGATAAGTGATCAACTTAACACCAAGCTTGAGCAAGCTCTTAAAGCCAACACCTCGCAGAAAGAAATCCCCAATCCGCATGATGCTATAGGGACAGAACAAATCGATGCAAATTGGCTCCATATTCGAGACACTATTTACAACACCTCTCTTGCCGTCCTCGGGAGGAAGGAAAGAAAAAATGCAGATTGGTTTGAAGCCCACTGGGTTACAATGAATCCCGTGACGGAGACAAAAAGAAAAGCTCTACTGGCCTACAAAGCTTCCCCAGGACCTGACACCCTGAAATGTCTCAGAAGTGCCAGAAACACAGCCCGGAAGACTGCACGTTTTTGCGCTAACACTTATTGGGTGGAATTATGCAAAAGCATTCAATCTGCTGCTGATCAGGGAGATATAAAACAAATGTACGAAGGCATAAAAAAGGCCACTGGGCCCACAACTTCAAAGTCAGCTCCAATCAAGACAAAATCAGGTGAGATGATCACAGAACGAGACAAGCAGATGCGGCGCTGGACTAAGCACTATCTAGAACTCTATGCGACACAGAATGTAGTATCTGACTCTGACTCTGTTGGGCAAATTAATGTGTTAAATTAGGTATGTATCAGACAGATAAAAAAAATATATATTGAAATTTAAACAAGATAATAGCTAGGCTACATAGTTCTTTTTCTTTTACAAGAATAACATTTAAATAGCTATTGAAAGTTTAAACAATACAATAGACAGATCGTTTCTTTTTTTCTTTTACAAGAGTAGGAAATAAAATATCTAATACACTTTTTAAATAAGACAATAGTTAGAGATGCTTATTTATTAAAGAATATTATTACATGGCTATTATCTGTTTTAGGCAAGATATTGAGTGGTTAATTATTCAGGGTTAAATTAGAAATATAAATTATTATAATAAGAAAAGCATGATCAACTACAATGTGTTGATGAGCAGGGAAACATGAGTTGGCAAGCATAATCCTATATAATAAAAGGCAGTTGTCTGTGTGGTCCTCGATAGGGATTGGTCCCTCAAACTCCTACAGACTCCTACAGCCAATCACTATCGGAGAAAAATTAACTCATCATTTACATTTTGAACAAAATTACGCAGACGTTCAAAACGAATATTTTTGGTGCAGTTTTTTTTTGGTCATCATTCAGTACTGTGTTCCCATCTTGAAGTGTGTCACTCCTGCTAATCTCTACTGTTATTCCTAGACAACATGCCATCGAAACGACGGCTGAAAGGCTTTGGACGGGCTTTGTTGCTCGTTAGTAAATATTTGAACGAATGTGGAAAAGCTTCGAAGTTTAAAAATGCATTATTCATATAATAATCTCAGATGTAAATACAAATTTGGACATTTAAATGTTAATTTTTTTTAAAAAATAGAAATTCATTTTCTTAGTATTTTGGAATTCGGAACACTAACATATTCTTAGTTGCAGTTCACTTGCGCTCGGGGAATTTTGGACAAAAATTAAATCTATAAATGTTTGACAATAAAATACTGTGTCTCCTTTAATTTGAGTTTTGAACTAGTGATTAATGTGTTCTTTTATTATTATAGGAATGACTACAACGTTAGAAACATTCAACTTTGTTAAGTATTAACGACTGCAAAGGCACCTATTCTGGTTTTGCTTCGCAGGTAACTGCATACGAGACCACTGATGCGGATAATGAACCACTTTGGGTCACATTGAATAACAACAATAGAATGATTTGTAAAAATACAAGTTTATTATTATTCATGTTGTTCTATGGAAAGAGGTTCTGATACTGTTGATTTATGCTACCCTATTTATAAGGAACTTTCGGCTCTCAAGTTAATAATTTTAGTTGTATTTCTTATTTACCTGTATCAATCAATTTAATAGATATCTTGTCATTTATTTTTTAAATTTTTTTTCAGTTATTCAATAAATATTTCTTTGTCTTTACATTTCTTCAATCAATATTGATACTTACTTATGCCTTTCTACCCCGTCTGGGGCATAGGCCGTCTACAAGAACTTTCCACTCCTCACGGTCCTGTGCTTTCCTCTCCAATTGCTTCCAGGTGTATCCCATATTTTGCATGTCAGCCTCTAGCTCGCGTCTCCATGTATTTTTTGGCCTTCCTCTCTTTCTCTTTCCCTGTGGGTTCCATGTTAGGCATTGTCTGGTGGTGCTACCTGGGGGTTTTCGGAGCGTATGTCCTATCCATCTCCACCTCTTTTTTATGATGTCTTCATCAATAGGCACCTGGTGTGTCCTTTCTAGTAACTCTTTGTTATTTATAGTATTTGGCCATTTGATTTTCAGGATCTTTCGAAGGCATGTGTTTATGAATGTCTGCACTTTCTGCGTAAGGCTCGCTGTTGTTTTCCAAGTTTCTGCACCATATAGGAGGACTGTTTTGACATTTGTATTAAAGATTTTGACTTTGGTCTGCAGTTTCAGCTCCTTCGACTCCCATATTTTCTTTAATAATACAAATGCTGATCTAGCTTTTCCAATTCTAGCCCTTACATCTGCATCGGATCCGCCATTTGTGTCTATGGTGCTGCCTAGGTATGTGAAGGACTCCACTTCTTCCAGTGCCTTTCCTGCCAGATGGACATGCTCATGGTTGGATGGGTTTATCTTCATGATTTTTGTTTTACTTTTATTTATGTTGAGGCCAAGCTGTGCCGAAAAGGTGGCTACGTCTTTTGTCTTTTCCTGCATTTGTTGCTGGTTGTGGGACAGAAGTGCAATGTCGTCCGCGAAGTCTAAATCATTCAATTGTTCCCAGAGTGTCCACTGTATCCCATTCCTCTTTTTGTCTGTGGATTTTTCCATTATCCAGTCAATGGCAAGGATGAATAGTAAAGGGGACAAGAGGCATCCTTGTCTGACTCCTGTTTCGACTGTAAAGGAGTCTGTGAGTCTACCTTCGTGGACCACCCTGCATGTCATTTCTTCATAAGAGCTCTGAATGATCCTCACTAGTTTCCCTGGTACTCCATAGTGTCGGAGAAGTTTCCACAAGGTTTGTCTGTCCAGGCTATCAAAGGCCTTTTCATAGTCTATAAAATTTATATATAGAGAGGAGTTCCATTCGATGGACTGTTCTACGATGATTCTCAGTGTTGCTATTTGATCTGTGCAGGATCTGTTTTGGCGGAAGCCGGCCTGTTGATCTCGTAGCTGCATGTCGACCTTGTCTTTCATTCTGTTCAAAATAATTCTGTTAAAAACCTTTCCTGGTACAGATAGCAGTGTAATTCCTCTGTAATTTGCACAGTTGCTGAGATCCCCTTTCTTTGGGATCTTGATGAGGTATCCTTCTTTCCAATCTTTTGGAACTCTCTCTTCTTCCCATATCTTCTCAAACAGAGGGTGCAGCATGTTGACTATTGTGTTTATGTCCGCTCTCATCATCTCTGCTGTGATGTTGTCCGGTCCCGGTGATTTCCCTAGTTTGAGCTGCTTGATGGCCAGGGCTATTTCTTCCTTATTTGGTGCGCCTTCTTCTATTTGTAGGTCTTCATTTGCTGGTTGTATGTCTGGCGTGTCTGTGGGTGGGGGCCTGTTTAATAGTTCCTTAAAGTATTCCATCCATCTTTTTTGTTGCTCTTTCTTTTCTGTTATAGATCTCCCTTCTCTATCTTTGACAGGTCTCTCCGGCCTTTTGTATCTCCCTGACAGTTTTCTTGTTATGTCGTAGAGCTCTTTCAAGTTGCCCTTCCTGGCTGCTTCTTCTGCTTTGGATGCTAGGCCATCTATGTGGGCATTTTTATCTTTTTTAATGCTGTTTTTTACCTTTTGGTTTACTTCTTTATATCTCTCTTGCGCTTTCGTTTTCTCAGCCCTGGTGCGGCTGCTGTTAACTATATTTTTCATTTCTTTTCTCTCTTTTATTTTTTGCAGTGTGTTTATTGAGAGCCAGTCTTTTTGTTTCTGTTTCACTGATCCTAAGACTTCTAGGCAGGTGGATGTTACAGACGTCTTTATACTTTGCCACATATGTTCTACTTGGTCATCTTCTGTTTGGTCTTCTGTTTGATCTTCTAGCACTTGGAACTTATTCCTCAAGGTGGCACTAAATTCTTCCCTTTTCTGATCATTTGCCAGAAGTGCTACATTGAATTTGGTTCGCTTCGCAGTTGGCTGTTCCCAGTCTTTCTTTAGCTTTAATTTAAGTCTTGCACAGACCAGATGATGATCGGATGCTACATCTGCTCCTCTTTTTGCTCGTACATCTTGTAGAGACTTTCTAAATTTTTTGCTAATGCATATGCGATCTATTTGGTTTTGAGTTTTGTTGTCTGGGGATACCCATGTTATCTTGTGAATGTTTTTATGTTGAAATTCGCTTCCACCAATAACAAGCTCGTTTGTTGCGCAGAAGTCCGCTAGTCTTTCTCCGTTCTCATTTCTCTCTCCTACACCGTGGCGTCCCATGATTTCCTCATACCCACTGTTGTCTTTTCCAATTTTGGCGTTAAGGTCTCCCATTAGGATGTTCAGGTCTCTATTTGGGAATTTTTCTATTAGTGCTTGTAGTCTATTGTAGAATGTTTCTTTCTCTTCTTCTTTGCTGTCGTTGGTGGGTGCATAACACTGTATTATGTTCATCTTTATTTTCTTTTTCTTGGTTCGGAAGGTTGCTGTTATTATCCTTGGTCCATGTGCTTCCCATCCAATCAATGCTTCCTGTGCCTTCCTTGACAGCATCAAAGCGACTCCTTGCGTGTGCGGAGCATCTTCCTCCTCATGCCCCGAGTACATTAGCATTTCTCCAGAGGCCAAAGTTATTTGCCCAGCTTGTATCCATCTTGTTTCGCAGATACCAAGCAGTGTAAGTTTGTAGGATCTCATTTCTGCTGCCACCTGCGCTGCTTTCCCTGCTTCATACATGGTTCTGACGTTCCACGTGCCTATATTTGTTTCCTTAGAAAGGAGGGTCTTCGGCTTTGAGGCTTCCAGTATAGCCTGGGTTTGGCCACAAGGCTTCATAGCTCTTCTTGGAGAAGAAGAGTCCTCTCTTCTCAGGACTGAAATTTGTTTGTTTTTTCTTGTTGACGTTTCTGTAGCAATTAGTTTTTACGGGTGAGGTCGCTGGCCTCACGCCAACCCTCCTCCTTTTGCACCCGGGCTTGGGACCGGCCTTGGCGGAGTTAATCAATATTGATGCTCTAGTGTATTGTTTCTCAAAATGCTGGTCCGCGGACCAAAAAGGAAAGAAAAATAAAATATATTTATAATCCTCCATTTGCAACCATTAATTCTAATCTTATAGAATATGTAAATTTTTCAGCTATAACCGAATAAAATGAAATTAATAACATAAAATTAATTACGTTTGTCCATCACATCAGTACAAATAAAAATAAAAGAGCACCCGTACCTAGAACACTGGAAAAGTTCCTGCCTGTCAACCAACTGAAGAATTGTGTGACGCACTACTACAGTTATTTCCAAAAGATGTAATGACATTTTAACACAAAATCCTCTAAAAATGAAGGAGGCATTGTAGAATGTGATATAGATTTTATATAACGAAAATGGCACGTAATAATTCGATACAGCTATAAAATGTTATTGCAAATATTGTGGAAAACCTGGGTGTAAGTAATTGAGAACCTTGGTTGAAATATTTAAGAGGGAAGCTGACTGAAGGCCGTGCTCTCAGAACAATGTTCAGAAATGAAAATATTCCAGCCTTTCTCCCCCCCCCCAACCCAGCTACAAAACGTTGGGTGGTAAGAAGCTAGGGGTAGAAGGGGGGGGGGTAGAAAGTGACACTTGTTTTAGATACAGGAAGTGCAAATTTTATTGCCATTGGACGGGACTATAGGATGTGAGATCATTAGGAACTACCAGGGGAAACCTAAGTTGCTAATCATTGGACATGGTTTGGGGAATGAAAGACTGAGCATTTTATTGCTCACACTAAGGGGGCATTCTCGAGTGTCAGCCACATACCTGTGGCCAGCAATATAAGGAGAGGACGGTAAGGACACAAGACAGAGAATAAACCACCACAGGATATGAGGACAGACCTAGAGAGAGATACTTCCCCCATCACGGGGGAAACGACAGGCAGACAGAGAGAGAGAGTCGTAGAGAGAGAGAGAGCAAATGTAGTAACCAGAAGTTATGCCTAGTAAAGAGAAGAACTGTTAGCATTAAATCTGTCTTTTGTTTTAAGTATGCGAGATGAAGAGACAAGTAGTACGAACGAGCCTTACAATATAAATATTCGTTCGTCCGTCGATACGACGAGGACCACTCTAGTCATCTGAGGGTTGACAGCATGGGCCTTTCGGGCTTGCCTCTGCTTTTCTGCGGCGGTGATCCGGTTTGCCTCGCATGACCTGGCACATTCGTGGATGGAAGAGCGCCAGGTGGATCGGCCCATTGCAGCTCGTTCCCACGTGTCTGGATTGATGGCAAACGCTTTCATTGAGGCTTTCAGTGTGTCTTTGAAGCGTTCAATATGAATAAATACTATTAAAACCCTTTTAAGGAGAACAAAGTCATAACTTGAATATATATATAATGTTTGATTTAAAGTTGATTTTTAATGTAGGTATATTTTAGTAAGGTATGAAATAAGTATTGAAAGATTAAACATCTCAGTGGAGAGTAACAGTAATTTGTAAATGGCTAACAAAAACTTGAAACAAGACAATAGGTAGAGAGGCTTGTTTACAAGTGAATGGTATACGATGGCTAAGATTATTAACTGTTTTAGGCAAGATAATGGGTTGTTAATTATGAGATCTTTAGAAAGGGCTGAAAATAGCCATTAATTTTCTCAGACGCGATAATGATTAGAAGAGTGCGATAAAACCACAATGTGTAGATGAGCAGAACAACAACATTTGAAAAAAAAGTCAATCTTTAAAATAATGAGAAAAACAATTAAAGAGTTAATTAGGCATCTAAATATTCCAAACGATTTGAAAATTGGAAAGTTTAATTTTTTAAAACCAATTTAGCAATTAATTATCTTAGTAGTTTTTTTTTAAAAATTGGAACGCTAATGTTCTCCAAAAGTTCCAGTTCACCAGCGCTCGGGGCAAAATATATCATGTTTTCGACTTTTGCGCTTCAGTTGCGAGCTGCAATCTGTACACCGTTATTAACGCAATAGACAAAATAGCAGTAATAAAACTGGACAATGTTTTATACCTTTGACGTTTAGTAGCGTATTCGTATGTATGCACGGTATTACCTCATTGGACTAAAAGGAGTAATAATAATTGGCAAAAATTAAATCTATAAATTTGTTACCAAAAAATATGTATTTTCTTTGTTAAAGTTTTGAATGAGAGAAAATTTTGGGTTTAATTATTTTACGGATAACAATGAAATTAGAAACATTCAAATTGTTTAAGTGTTAAAGAACGCAACGACACCTAGACTATATTTGTTTAGCAGTTTGACGAATACGTTACCACAATATCCGAAAATGTACCCCGTTGGGTCATCATAATTACAGCTTTCGAGAGATTTGTAAAAAATACAAATTGATTATTTTCATCTTGTTTTAAAGAAGGAGCATCTGATCCATTATTTATGCTACCATATTGATAAGGGAGTTTTAGGCAAGATAATGGGATGATAATTATGAAACCCTTATACAGGGCTAAAAAAAACTATAACGTTTCTTAGACACGATAATGGTTGGAAGAGTGTGATAAAACAACAATGTGCAGATGAAGATAAAAATATGAGTTGACAAACATAATTAGTCAGTATTTAAAAGAATAGGGAAAACATTCCAAGTTAAAAAGAGAAGTATTCATTTTATTAACTTAATTGTAAATTAAATGGGAAATTAAGATTAAGATTGTGGGTTTAAGTTCTTACGCACATCAATGAAATTAGAAACATTCAAATTGGTTAAGTGTTAAAGAACGAAAACACACCAAGACTGGATTTGTTTCGAAGTTTACCCTTATATGATATCACAGTATCCGAATATGTACCCCGTTGGGTCATCATAATTTGTAACATTACAAGTTTATTATTATTCATCTTGTTTTAGAGAATGAGTTTGTTATCCATTAATTTATGCCACCCTATTCATAAGGTACTTTTAGGCAAGATAATGGGTGGTTAATTGTGAAACTAAAAAAAAAGCAATAACGTTTCTTAGACTTGATACTGATTAGAAGCGCGTGATAAAACGACAATTTGTAGATTAGCATGGAAATTATGAGTTGACAAACACAATTTTATTAGTTAATCTTTAAAAGAATAGAGACAACGTTTGAAGTTAAATATGAAAACAACTCGTTTAATGAACTCAATCGTAAATTAGTATTGGAAATTTATATGTTATTATTTTTTTTAAAGAAATTCAGTATCTTAGTACATTAGGAATTTTGAACGCTAATATATTCTATTACTTCCAGTTCACCAGCGCTCGCGTCAAAATCGATCATGTTTTAGACTTTTGCGCTTCAGTAGTGAGTTGTAATCTATACATCGTGATTACGTTAGCGAGTTGTAATCTATACACCGTGATTAAGTTAGCGAGTTGTAATCTTTGGGGCCGTCCATAAAGTACGTCTAGCTCCAGAGGGAGGGAGGGGTGTAAGAAAGTGTTACAGTTTGTGACAGGGGGGGGGGTACGGCCATGTGTGACGTCACGCTTTTTTATATTAAATTTTGATTATTTTGTTAATAAACAACAACATTTTTGTTCGAAAGTGTTACGTACTTTAGGGGGGGGGGTTTCCGAGACGTGTGGTAGTTATTGACAAGGAGGAGGGGGTGGAGTTAAAAATGGTCAAAAATAGCGTGACCTACTTTATGGACGGCCCTTTTACATCGTGATTAAATTATTCGACTAAATCTTATCTTATCTTATCTTATCTATACAGACGCTCCTTCTATGCAGAAGATAGTTGCGTCCACAGACCATGACAGATGATCTGTTGGCAAGTGATGCAGCATTCACATGCCACGGCTTTGTGGGTTCCACTCATTACCCAGCCGCCTAACTACATGTAGTGTTAGGTACCCATTCGGAGCGGGGTGACTCAGGGACGCCCTAGGCTCCGGGAACAAACCCTTGCCTTCACACGGATTCGAACCCGTGACCATCGGTACGACAGTCCAGTGCGCTGCCACTCGACCACCGCGTCCCCTAAAGGCGGTAATAAAACTGGACTAAAATTAAATCTATAAATGTTTGACACTAAAAGTTGTGCCTCCTTAATGTGACTTTTGATATAGATGATATATTGGGTTCAATTGTTATAAGCGCGACGATAAAATAAGAAACATTCAATTTGGTTAATTTTCTTTGAATGTAAAGGCACCTACCTACCTACGTTTGATTTGCTTCCCAGGTAACCGAAAAAGATAGCAGAGTATTCAATAAAATATTTTTAAAAAATATTTTTTTTTAAAGTAAACGCTTTTATTTACACCTACAAAGTGGACTACAAAGAATAAAATAAAAAACTTTCTATGATACAAAGTGAAATCCGTGAACATATCCACTGCACATAAAAGCGTGGGGCGCCCATCACAGCTCATTTCTTACAGATTTATGTATTTCACACACACCAAAAAACAGTTCCCCAAACCGAAAATTGAACCACGTACCTCGAGGTCAGCTCCATCACTAACAATTCGGCCAAGGAGGCCTGACAGATAATTTTTTTTTAAAAACTTATAATAAAACCTCAAAACAATTCACGGCTGACGCCCACACATCTTTTTTTAACTCTATTTTTTTAATACCAAACACCTCATAAGCGCCCGCCCAACGTTTTATACCACGGTGATGTGTTCACGTGGTGAACTCATGGATGTCAACAAAGCAGACGTGTACCGATGCTTATATAAAGATAAACTAAAAATCCGTTAATTTAATTACGGTACAATCGATCGATCTGAAATTTTGATACAATGCATTGTCAGCCAAGATCTATTGGTGGTAAAAATTTGAGATCTCTAGGACCATGCAACTATCACATTAATTAGAAATATATATCTATATGTTAGAGAATAGTTGCAATGAGAAATGATTTGTGATGAGCGCCCCACGCTTTTATGTGCAGTAGATATGTTCACCGATTTCACCTGTTTTCATAGAAAATTTTTATATTCTTATTTTTTTTGCACTTTCTATATGTAAATAAAAGCGTGTCCTTTTTAAAAAAATATTTTTTTACATTGTTTTATTTTCTACTTTTTAGTATTAACATTTTTTTAAATTGATTTTTCGACCTTATCAATTCAATTTAATTAGTTAAACATCATTGTCAATAACTTAAATGTGATAGTGGTAAAAAGAAAGATTATTCATTAAAATGTTATGTATAATACACACACAAAAATTCCCTAATTGAAAATTCAACCTCATACCCCCATGTCGGCAATCGATCACGCTTATATTTCGACCAGCAAGACTTGATGTTGATAGTACTTTTTAAAGTTATAATAAAAACTCTTTACCATCCACATATGACGTGAACGCATTGAGATTAATTGTATCCCTCTAGGGCGAATTGAGGCATGGTTTTTAGTCATATTAAATCGAAGTACTTGAACTTACAAGTTTTAAATTATTTTCTTCTTTTTAGTCCACTTGTAAAAACGTGGTTTTTAAAAATCATTTTTTTACCTTTATTTATTTTATTCTTTTTAGTCCACTAATAAAAACTTGGTTTTTAACAATATTTTTTTACCTCTATTTATTTTACCAAACACCTCACAAGCGCCCGCCCAACATTTTAAAAACATTGTGATGTGGTCACGGGGGGAACCCACGGATGCCAACAACAGCCGACGGTACAGATTCTTTTATATAGACTATAGATAAACTGAAAAGTTCAATAATTTAATAACGGTACATTCGATCGATGTGAAATTTTAATACAATGCATTGTCATCCAAGATCTATCTGTGGTGAAATTTTCAGATCTCTAGGACCATCAGAATTGGTTCAATTTTACGTTGGTAGATTTGAAAAAATCTTGGACAATGCCACAGGAACGAAAGCGAGTTAATAAAACGTGGTTAAAAACGGTGAAAACTTCCACGTGATTCAGGCGGCCTTTTTACGAGGCATATTGACTGAAATGGCTGACATTAATGATTACAATTTTTTTCCTCCATTCTATACAGCGATGAATAATATGCTTTTCTTCAGATAATTCAAGTGATTCTCAAAGTTCAGCGCTTACCACACCGGATTCATGGCTTATATTCCCTTCTATCTATACAGCTTATTATTCCTTTAGCTGCTCATTTAATAGTTTGTTTGTGTCACTTTTTCGACTGTATGCGTTCCGACGGGCTCTTCATATAGTGTATCTCTTTCTAGAGATATACAGAGGGAGATGGAGAGAAAGAGAGAGAAAGAGAGAGGGAGTAGGCTATTAAGGAGATTAAGAATATATATGGGGGGCAAAGGAACAGAGAGATAAAGAAACAAGATAGTGGGAGACGGAGTGTGGGACAGTGGCATGTGCACTCGACTGGCTTACCGAGGGTCACAGTTTTGAGTCTCCGTGAAGGCAAAGGTTTATTTCCCGGGGCCAAAATTTGTCCCCGAGTCCACTTAGCTTCGAACTGGTACCTAACACTAGTTAGGGAAACAAAGGCGGTTGGGAAAAGCGTGGTACCTAATACCTGTGGCCTGTGAACGCTGCGTTACTTGCAAATACGTTCCTAACAGAACGTAGGGCGTAATAATCTTCTGTTTAGAGCAGGGGTCGGCAACCTTTTTGAGACGGAAGCGCCAAAAATTACAATTTACAAAATTCCCAGTTTTTAAAGAGCCCCTAACATGAGTTTTGAAAATAAATAAATATAATTTATAATATTTGCGCATTAAACTGGAGAGCCACTTCTCGACATCGAAAGAGCCACATGCGGCTAGCGAGCCGCAGGTTGACGACCTCTGGTTTAGAGCGTCTGCATAGATAAGAAGAGAGAATGAAAGTGAGGCAGAATTAGAATATATGTGGGAGAGAGTTAAACAGGGGAATATATAGACAAAGATATTGGAAGAGTTACTGTGAGAAAGAAGTAAATTGAGGGTGGGCTGGTTATAGACATGGAGAATGGAAGACGAAGCGAGAGAGAGAGAGAGGGGGGGGGGCATGAAATGCGAAAATCCATTTTAAAAAGAAGGAAAAAATACAAGAGATGTGTCATACTGATAGTCACATTGTGTTAAAAGAAGAAGTAAGAGAGGAGGGCGAGAGAACTTGGTAGCCCAAAATAAATGATAGTTAAGAGATAGTGACAGATCAAGAATTTGACAATGTGAGAGTAAGATATAAAAATACGCAAAGAAATTGTGTAATGAAAACATTAAATTTAAGCCTTACTATTTTACGTGTTTGTTTGTTGTTTCTTCCTTTCTTCCTATCCTTACATAACTATTTTCATTGATGTAGTATGTCTTAATAATTTAAATTTAATATTAATACTAGTGGAAGAAGACGTCGACAGTGTGTAATGCGAAACATAACACCTCTTGCTGTTTAAATAATAAAGCTGAAGATTTATTGTTTTCATTGTACAACATTTTATTAGTTTGGGTATGTTGTATTTTATTTAAAAGCATCATCACAATCCTATTATGTAAGAGAAAGACACCAACGGAAAATGTCGGGGTTGAAAAACCTAAATAAAAGGAGAGCAGTCATGGAGGCAATATGAGAGAAGAAAAGAGAGAGAGGATGTGTGTTGTAGGAAAAGTAAGTACACGAATGCAGTCCCCTTTCGTTGGTCATCAAGGGGAATTATCCCCTTGAAGATAGTGTTTATAAAATTTACCATGTTATTTCCCATTGCAAACCGTAAAAAAGATATTATTCAATCTAGATATAAAAAAGTAGTGTTTTAGCCTTTGGCACAGTGTATTTGAGGCATATCCCTTTCAATAATTCCACAAATCCTTTCTGTGTACCCCCTACCACCACGCCATATTTTCACCCGAAGCTACAGAGAAATTTATCTTAAATCGGTATAATTGAGAAGTCCTCCTGCACTATATATAAAGTTTAGACACATTATATGTCTTTGATTAGTCCTTTTCTCAATTTTTTTTTAGACTTCAATTCATCTAGCCTGACACTAGATTAATGTTTCAAATTCCATAAAATGTATGTTTAAATTATCCGAATTTAATTATCATTTAATGGTCTCATTTAAAATCCCGTATCGTTTCCATGTTATTAGAAAATTAAATGACATTTTGTTATTATATTACTATAAAAATTATTATAAATTCAATCTAGCTTTAAACCATGTAAATGCATTTTACAAAAATGTTACGTGAAATTTAAATGTCTTTTATACATCTATACTTACGTGTTTTGGATAATTTAAATGTAAACAAAAATTAATAATAAACAAGCATATCTTATTCAGATACTCATAATGTATGCCATACAAAAGATTCTTAAGCAATTATTCGTTTAAACATATTTTATAACGTTAAATGTAATATATTTCTAAGACTTTGAATAAGCACACAATAAAGTAGCTCATTATTTTTGTACACAATTGTTCGTGTTTAAATCTGTAAAGGTTGTGAACAAATTATATCTTTGTTGTTCAATATGTTTTATTTATTTTGTTTAAAGAAAAAAAAGTAAACAATCAATTCAGCCTAAATTCTAATTAACTTATCATCAATGTTAAAAATCAGTTCCCAAAGTTATAAACTGTAATATATTTTTAATAAATTTGTAATTTTATCTATAGCGAATTTATGCATATACTACAGAAAAACAAACAATATGTTTTAAAAAATATATTCTATAATATTTAATTAAAATGCCATTACTAGTATAAAGAATAATTCGATAACCACATAATCAACTTTTATTTTAATTTTTAAATTATTTTTTATAATATATATTTTTTTAAACTGAAGTGTGAATGTTTTTTATATCGATTGTTAATTACTCAATGGAGTAAAGCTAATTATGAATATAGATACTGGTTTTAAATGTATCTCATTTCGTTTCACATGTACATACGCTAAGAGTTAAAATTAAATTTTATTGTGAGAAACATTAGCAAATGCTTTAGAGTTCACGAGAGATAATAAACGTTTCCTTATCAATAAAGTACAGCGACCTTGGTCACGAAGTTAGCCTTATCTTTATTGTGTTGGTTTGTAAATACCTATGGAAGTGCTTTGAATATGTTTGAAACTGTGGCATTCACGCTATTATTTTATTCTTTATCTTATTGTTGATGCATTTCAATGGAGTAGATTTCATTCAAATGAGTTAATTTTGTTAACAGCTCAAGTTTTTTACCGAAATACATTTGTGTATAAAAATATTTCTTATTGCTTTTATTATTATAATTTTAAATTGTGAGAGGCATTTTTTTAATACTGTAATGAGTTACGGCAAAGTGAACAAATTTATAAAACCAACAGTTATTATTTTTGGCATTTTTCTTGGGATAGTTGTTTTAACTTTACTCGTCTACAGTCGGAGACATGTGTGGGGACAAAAATATTGGAACACAGTCTTCAGCGATGGTGATTTGTTTGATTACGACAACGACACAATGCGAGACCCTGACCACTCGTTGTCTTCAAATGTTACAAGCATTAAGGGAACGGAGTTCGTTGAACGAGGGAATATTCCGGATGCATTAAACCTGATAGCTGACATACATCGAGTTAAGGAACTCGATTGTTCGTTATTGTTCCAAGGTAACCAGCACGCGATATGCGATGCCAACAGCTTGAAGGCCAAAACTAGAGAAATGTTGACAGACGATCACTATATCTCCGTCACCGGAGACTGCGCGACGTATCGCGTCACCAGAGGTTACGTCACGGACTCTCTAACACCCGAAGAGGAGCTTTTCCCCATCGCGTATTCGCTGATTGTTTACAAAGACTCGGAGATGGTGGAGAGGCTTCTCAGGTCTATCTACAGACCGCAGAACTATTACTGCATTCATGTTGACATGAAGGCGTCCGACGGTTTTCTCAGGGCCGTGTCGGCGATATCCCGGTGCTTTGACAATGTGTTTCTGAGCCACAAACGAATCAGTGTGAAGTGGGGGACGTTCTCGGTGCTAGAGCCTGAGCTGGTGTGTATGAATGAGCTCTGGCGATACAACAAATGGAAATATTTCATCAATCTCACCGGGCAGGAGTTTCCGCTGAAGACGAATTTCGAGCTGGTTAGGATTCTGAAGGCTTACCACGGGGCAAACGATGTCGAAGGCACAATACTTCAGTAAGTTGATTGTTACTTAACCACTATACGTCAGATCTTATAAAAAATAATATTCATTTTTGCTGCGAGGTTTTATAAGAATTGTCAAAATATATTATATTTAGGGCTGTGGAAATTAACGATTAATTTATCGATAATCGTTAAAAAAATTTAACGATTAAATTGTTTTAACGATATATCGACCCACCACTTATAAATGTATTGGAAGTCAAAAATTAAAATATTTTTGCCGATAAATATGACCTAATTTCCTAATGATTACACGAACATTTTTGTTTAAACTATTCACTTAGGTGATTGTTCAAAATGTTGATAAAGGTTGTTTCCATTGAGAGAAATCGTTTGCATACCATGCAATGTTCCCTCTAAATCTAACCTTGTTGTTTTGTGTAAAAAGTTTTAAAAAATCTCGTGTGCAAAGTTGCAAAACGTCCATTTTTTTTCAAATTTTACAAAATTTTCTGCGCGGTGATTCTAAACTCCTGCGTGGTGTCGGTAAAATATCTGTGCAGCTGCGCCTTTAAAGGGAACATTGCTACAATGTTCTAACACTTCGCTTACATATCACCTGCAAACCAAACATCCACTACAGTATTAGAAACTTCCGTTGAGACAATCTAAAGCTATGCAAATGATTTTTCAGCTTGGCTGGTTATATTGTCAATAAGACCCGGTCTTAACCAAATAATGTCAATACACTTGTCTGTGTTGTTGGTTAAAAGAAGTCATATAAAGAAAACATTCCAGTGTTATTTCGATTTTCGACAAGTACGTTAAATAAATGTTACTTATGACACCATACATTTCAATTTTTGGCTTTAATGGAAATTAAAGATTAATTAATTGTAAATTTTTTAAAAGTTAACGATACTATTAAATTAATCGATAACAGCAATAATTAAATTATATTATATTATATTATTGCTGGTGTGTAAAAACCATTGATTTTTACACAGTATGATTGCTGGTCTACCTCTTTAGTTGTGACCAGTTACGCACTGCCTTTAATGGAGTCTAAATGGAAAGAAAAATCAATAATTTGTCAACCAAAAACTTGTAAGTAATTTGTTTTACAAGACTAGAATAAATAACTTATCTCTGTTTCTCCATTTATATATGTGTGTAGGTATCTGAAAATTGTATTTTACGTTTAAAAAGATTTTTTTTTAAAATCATTTAATAACAGCGCTAACAAAGGTCGGTGGAGAAAAGGGAAAACACCGTTTGATCTTCGACCTGTGAAAGGTGCAGTCCACATCACGGCCAGCAGGTAGGAACTTATTTACCGGCCAGCATAAACATGTTAAAATATTAATAATATAAGTTAAAATATAGTTGTAAAATTTTCATCGGGGATGACATTATTATTATTTTTTAAAATAAATAATTACCCGTTACAGCCAATAATTTCTAGTTTTTTTTTAACTTGAGAATATCTTTGCTCAGTCACTCGAAAGCAAGAGGATTTCCATGTATATTAATGAACGAACATAGGAAAATTATTTTCAGTTTTTAACTAAGATGTTATAAGTATGAGTATTTAAATAAAACAAACCCGTAAAAACAAAGTTTTTGAATATAAATCCCTTATATATGATACATAACTAACAGTATTGATTATTTTCAAACGCGACAAACATTTACAGACTGAATCCGTCTTAACACCACTTTGCTTTATAACCCGAGGGGGGAGCGGGGGGTTGTGGGTGCGAGAGGGGAAAGGTCTGGTCAACGAATGCTGGACCGAGCTCAGCCTGACACGTAAAACAAAAGCACGCCGGTACATCGACGGGTGCCGTCAACGCGCGAACTGAGCTGTCACGTGAAACAAAAAAAATAACAAACCGTGAAATTGAATTACATACGTTGTATAGAGATAAACTAAAAATGCATTAAATTAATTACGGTACGTTCGATCGATCTGAAATTTTAATACGATGCATTGTTAGGTGACACGAGTCTGTGTGCCAAATTGCAGCTCAATGGCTTTACGGGAAGTGGGTCATTTTGGACTTTTGTTTTTCCGCCCACCCGACGACGAACGACAGACAGAAAGAGAGACATAGAGACAGAGAGAGATGGCGGTGAAGTTAATATAAGGGATTTAAATAAAACAAACCCGGAAAAAACAAAGTTTTTTTACTATAAATCCATTATATATGAGACATAACTAACAGTATTGATTATGTTTAAACGCGACAAACATTTACAAACTGAATCTGTCTAAACTCCCATTTGCATTATAACCGGAAAGGGGGGTGGAGGGGAGAGAGGAAGGTCTGGTCACCGATCGCTGGACCGAACTCTGCGTGACACGTCAAATGTAAACAAAAGCATGCCGGTACATCGCGTCAACGCGTGAACTGAACTGTCTCATGGAAAAAACAATAACAAACCGTGAAATTGAACTACATATGCCGTATAGAGATAAACTAAAAATCCATTAATTTAATTACGGTAAGTTCGATCGATCTGAAATTTCGATACGATGCATTGTTAGGTGACACAAGTTGCTGTGCCAAATTTCAGCTTGATGGCGTTACAAAAAATGGGTCATTTTTTACTTTTGTTTTTCCGCCCTCCCTACTGCCCGGCATAGAACGACAGACAGAGATACAGAGAGAGAGACAGGGAGACACAGAGAGACGGCGGGGAAGTTAATATAAGGGATTCAAAAATGGAATGGATCTGTAANAATGTATTTTAAATATAATTTTAAAGATAAAAAACAAAACAATTCTATTTGCTTTACATTCTTTTTTTTAAAATTATTTTACCAGAATCAAGTTAACTGCAAGTATTTTCTTTTTTTCTTTCTTTTTTTTTAATTGCAAGAAATTTTGTCGATTTTATTCTACACAATGAGACGTCCAAAGGTTTGCTGAATTGGGTCGAAGGAGTGGAAATTCCCGATGAAGCGTTTTTCTCCACACTCAACTACAACCCTCAACTGGGGATTAAAGGAACCTATAAAGGTGAACTTAATGTACACACTTAGATATTTATAATTCATCAAGTTCATTTAGATCAAGTGGAACCAAATTGTTTTATTGCTGTCTTTGTTTATTTGAAATGATGTATTTAAAAAAAAACAAAATTATCAACCGCGTTATACTTTACTAGAAAAATAATTAAATAACTACTGGCCACACGTTTTTACCACGATGACAAATTGAAAGTGTGACACACTCTCTTCGAAGTTAACTTCCTTATCGGTATATTCTTACATTTTATTTGATTGCTGTTTTTTTTACATTGCTTATACATGGTTAAAAAGAGCAGCAAGGATCATGGATTGTCTATCATTTTTTGGAACGCCTAGGTGACCCTGACGACAACAGACATTTCTTGACCCGTTATAAATTATGGCAAGGAAATACGAACTGCACTGGGAGATTCGTGAGAGAAGTTTGCATCCTCACAGTAGGTAATTTATAGTTTGAAGCATGCATTATCAACAAACGTTATTTGTAACATGAAGAATGCTTTTTAACAATAGATAATATTTCATTAGCACCCATTCACATGTTATGTACTTTGAAATTGTAATTTTCATCTTATTATAAGGGAGTAATAATTTAATATTATGTTAAATATATATATATGCATGTGTGTATATATTTATATATAAAACAATTTTAATGAATTTTGGGGATGTTCACAGAAATTATATTGTTGAAATCTATTAATTACTATTTGTCCATTTAAACATTTAAAGCAAATGGATAACAAAGTGTAATAGGTGTGTTTCCGACCCTTCACTGCAGACCTAAAAATTATCGTTACAATATGAAGAAGTGTAATAAATAATAAAACTTGATTGCTTATACTTTTTTAAAAAAATGGATTTGTATTTAAATTGTTTTTTTAAAAATATTTTTAGAGTTATTACGGTATATCAAATTAAAATGTATAAATCATCCACTAGAAAACGCAATTTAAAAATTAAATCTATGAAAATATGTAAATTATTACCAACATTTAACATATAAATGTCACAACATAAAAACTAAAGATCAAACTGTGTTATAATAAAATATATCTCCGTTAAACGTATGTAAGCATTAAAGTGCATTATAAAATACTGTGCATCTGGTGATTAAAGATAAACTGAAAACAAGAACTTTCTACACACTGTACTTCCCATTCTAAACTTAATACAACGGATTTTTTTATTACGCTCAAATATCCACTTCATTAGAAATAAATTACGTCATATAAATCAACTAGACAGAGGACGCAACATATCAATTTTAATTTATTATTTTTTTTCAATGTAAAAAAATAGTCAAAAAGCTATTACCAACTAAAATATGTAAAACCATTCTTGAAGGCTCTTTTATAAAACATTGATATATATATATTAAAAATTTACTATAAGTACTTTGTTCATGTCGCAATACCGACTTACCAGTCAGCATAATTGCACATACACTTTGTTCCCTTTGTTCCAGGAGACCTGCCTCGACTCTACCAGGCGAGGGAACTTTTCGCGAATAAATTCTTTCTCTGGGAAGATCCGCTGGTCATTGGCTGTCTGGAGGAAAAACTATTTAACTCCACAAGAGATGAATACCTGGGCCTGAGGATCTTTAATGACACTTTCTACCGTACTTTGGACTTTGTTATCAATCAAGTGACTTAGTTTATTTATTGGTTGTTTTTTTTTAAGTTGACTTGAAAATTTTCCACACATGTTCCTGCTTTTTAATACAATTGAAGATAAACTTTCATACCTCACCACCTCTGATTTTATCTTAAAGAATAACTACATCTATAAATTTAGCATCAGAATTATTACATAGAATATTAGATATCCTTAGCGGTTACGCGGATAAACATGATAACAATTTTTTGAGATTGTTAGCATTGATTCTAACCGGTAACAAGACAAAACGACAAGTGACAAAACGACAAGGTGACAAAACGACAACTGACAAAGCGACAAAACGACCAGTGACAAAACGACATGGTAACAAAACGACAAGTTGACAAAACTAGTTCAAAATAGAACAACGAAAAAAAAGCAATGATCTTGACTGAAGAGTGTTTTTAGTTTTGGCCGCAGAGCTATTGAGTCTGACACCTTTAGTATATGTTCAAAGTGACCTAGTCGCGGGGACTTCATTAGGGGGTTCTACAGTAATCTAAGTTGTTTCCATGAGACCTGGTCGTTTTGTCACCATGTCGTTTTGTCACTTGTCGTTTTGTCATGGACCCATTCTATCCTTACGGTGTTCAGGTGAAATAAAAGACAATAAAATAATTGTATCATGCGAGGGTCAGACGATTCCAGGCCTCTCTTTTAATCCACGGGACCATCAGAAGCAGCTCCTAAACAGGACGCCCAATATTACCCCTCACACACACCACCCACAACAATCGCTAAAGAAGAATGCTTCACATTATCCCAGAAAACCGGATGATCGTAAGGCACGTGGGCCAGATATTTCTGAGTTGGGTAGACGTCTTCTGTCATCATACAATGCTACAGTTTTTAGAGGAGGCTGTCGTAAAACAATATTTTTCGTCATAAACATAGATGTACATATAGGTTTGTTAAAATATTAGTTTAATACATTTCTAAGCATTGTTCCGTGTTGGTCAAAATCATTGAGCTGATTTAGAATATAATTAAAAAATTAATGCTGAGATAAGTCATTTTTATTTTTCGAGATAATTCCTTACAGAGATTAACATTTTAATTTAAATTGTCTTAAAGAAATACCTAATATTTCTATTAATACACAGTGTTCATTATTGGAGAAGGTTTATGAAAGAATAATCCAGACATTATTTCCTCAATCCAACGTTTGTAATACATTTATATTTTATAATTATATATATATATATATATATATATATATATATATATATATATATTTATATATACTAAGCATAGATCTGTAATGTACAGAACAGACAATAAATTCTGAATTATTCTCATGACTTTTTGTCTACTTCCAGGATATAGTTTTAGAAAAGCAAAATCATAATGACACATTTAAATGGGTCATATTATTGGAAACAAATAATTTTATACGTATGTTTCTAATATACTGTCTTTGGTCAAATATTGAAGAGTATAATTATTAATGTTTGAAAATTAATTCTTAAACGCCAAGAGCAAAAAAAATCTTATTTTTAAAAAAAAATAAATTTAAAAAATAAAAATAACTGGTGGCTGTCACCGGTCAAAACGAATGCTCTGTATTGAAATTTGAGGTCTAACACCATATCCAGGATTTATATTTCCTAGATCAATTCTTTAACACCGCATTTGCGAAATGTAATATCTCTTTCTTCAAAATATTTTTTAAATATCAAATTTTGCACATTCCGTGAGCATGGATGTTTTAATTATGAATTTAAGTCATTTATTTGACTACTAAAAAGTCTTTCTCATCTGTTTTCAAATTTTTTTACATCTGAAGGATTGGGAGATCTTTTGAATGTGATTATATAATATTAAATTGGTTTTGAAATATAAGTTGTTGCTTTTTAAATTATTATTAATTATTATAAATTTGCAAGTGGGCTGATATAAATATTTAGATCTAAAATAAAATGTGTGCTACTCTACTTTACATACTCATTTCAGTAAAATTTGTGCTACTCTACTTGACGTATTCATTTCAGTAAAATTTGTGCTACTCTACTTTACGTATTCATTTCAGTAAAATTTGTGCTACCCTACTTTACGTATTCATTTCAGTAAAATTTGTGCTACTCTACTTTACGTATTCATTTCAGTAAAATTTGTGCTACTCTACTTTACGTATTCATTTCAGTAAAATTTGTGCTACTCTACTTTACATATTTATTTCAGTAAAAGCAAAAAATAATCTGCAGTCATTTTATCTTTTTTATAGATAAAATATATGCATACGAAAAGTAAACTCACATCTATATTAATTTTTAAACATAAATTTAATAGAAAAATCTGTAGCGTGGGAAATAAAAGCTTCAGTAAAAAGTTAAGAGGAAAAAAAAATTTTGTGGAATATTTGTACTGTTTGTTGTGAGCAAGCAATATTGACTATGGCGTGATTTTATATTATCAGTCTTTGACCTTATGTACCACCCATGGAACATGTTTTCTTCTCGTAGACAGCACCTACGTCTTTATTATATCGCTTCCTGTTCTCTGTTGACCACAGGTGTCCAGCAAGCTTACATAGATCTGACAGCAGTAGAAACGACAGAAACGTCAGCGCAATGAACGAACCGGAAATACCAATCACGTGACATGACGGCCGGTCCTCCCACGTGCATTTCTTCTTCCGTTTGTAAGCGAGAGTATCCCGTATGTTGATCGTGATCAGCTTAACGATTTCCATGGTGATTTTGTCCACTTCATGTTTGGAGAGTTTAAAATGGTGCTCTATCAGGGGAAGGCAGTCCGATAGATTAACGCGTGACGTTGTCTTCAGTAGACGTTCTTGTGTTGATGTGTACGGTGTGAGACTGGCTGTTGGTGTGTTGCGAAATGTTTCTTCTTCTTCTGTTGTGACGGGATATACTTCCGTACTACGGTCAATTTCACTTGTTACTACCATGTGTGCCATGTCTGTGGTCGTCAGTTCAGAATTTTCTGATGAACTTTCAGTGATCTGATCCGTGTTCACTACTTCAATTGTTTGCGTTGTGTCTGTGTCCTCGGTTGTCTCAGAATAAAATGTTGCAGGGCCCAGGATGTTGGGCGGTTTAAATGGTTGAGCTTCTTGTAAACTGATGTATTCTAGAGGTGGGAACTTTACCTAAGAAATTTCAGATGATTTAAAATTTTAAATAGCTTAAAAACTTAAATCTGCCTAAATTTCATTTAATAGCGCTTACATTAAAATTTGTGTTGAATCGAGTTTTAATTTGATAAAGAAAAAAAAGCCCCCCCCCTCTCCCCGCACAGCGAATAAATTTAAATTTATCAAATTATCAAATGACCTATTGGAATCAGTTGTAATAAATAGGTATTTATTTTCAAATAAAGAATATATTTTGTTACGTTGAGACCTCTGCGAGAATACTCGACTAGCAGTAACATTGTATAAGAAATTCCCCACCATAATAAAGCGTGACTTTCTATTTAAGACATTAGTTCAAATTTTTCATTATAAAAAAGTGGAGAAAATGTATATAAGTAAATAAAAGAATTGTATTTTTCATATTTCTTATAATTTGTTCCAATATTTATGCTTTGCTTTATTTAAAAGATGAAATAACTAAACATGTATATCCTTTTTAACGTTTTAATGAAAAATTGTATTCATAGAACCGAGTTTTAGCTTGGCATATTAAATTTGTTTTAAATATTCTTAGTGTTAAATAGTAAAATAATTTTAACATAACGATCCCTTACATTAATCAAACCTATGAATTTAAAAATGGGTCATTTTAAAATTAAGTACAATGAATTCATTCATAAGTAAAGTTTAAATTATCGTTAATGTACCAAACATTGTATCATTATTTCCAGAACATAGAAAGAAAAGCTCCAAATCCAATCGCCTTAAACTATGTACTTAATATAAATCTTGATATAATTTGATAATTAAAATATTGCTATACAAGACAATATAATGGTGTAAAATATTAATCTTAGTAGGCTAATCAATTTTTTTTATAAAAAAAAATTACAACACGATTAAGTTAGAAAAATAGCACATTAATCTATACGTTGTTAATTGTTGACGAATTGGGTTAGTAGTTTTTAATCGAATCATTTCCATTTAGGAGTTAAAAGCAGAATTGTATTCGTTTCAATTTTTTTGCAATTATGAGAAGTAAAGTTGATGCATCACCATTAAAAAAAAATAACAATGTAACTGTTATTTAAAAAGCTGATTACGTCTAAACTAGCAGTATGTTAAAATATCATTTGACAGAGTGTTAAAAGTAAATACAATGTAAATTGTGCAGAAATTATTATTTTGTTAAACTTTTTAACGAAGCCTTAATCAAGTAATTTATTCATTGTTGTTCTATTGAATAAATAAATTGAATTAATTAATCACATACCGTGTTTTTACTTTGATCACTATTTTCGTATGGACTCTGAGACGCACCAAGAACATTGCAGGACCAAACACCATTAATTAGTTTGTGAGAGCCGTAGGCGACGAATTGCTTCCTCGAATCGTTGAAGCCTATGTGGTGTAGACCATGACCTAGTTGCATGCTACAACCAATCAGCGACGATCCTGAACAGAAGACATTCATCTCTGCTTTAACAAGGGGAACTTACATAGATACCCTGATTATAGCCTACCGCAGAACTTTGCAGTATAGTTTTAAAATATCATTTTTTTTTAAAAAAGGACTCAGACTACATAGTCTAGATCAGTGGTTCTCAAACTTTTGATATTCAAGGACCACTTGAAAAATGTGTGTCTTAACTGTGGACCACTACTGAAAATTTTGCTAATCCCGTGCAGGAAATTTAGAGATAATTAATCTTTGTATATAAATTAAAATTTCATCATCGCGGACCACCAGGGACATCTTCACGGACAACAGGGTGAGAACCACTGGTCTAGATGATGTACTGAGTGTTCACATTTCTGGTCTGCTACGTAAAGAATTCTACTATAAATGTGTATATCGAATTATGGAAACAATATTTCTTTTTTGTTAAAGTCTCTTTTATATATTAATAATAATACTATTTATAAGCTATCTCCTATTTTAAATTTAAATAATTTTAATGTTTTAACCTTCGATTGGTCCGCATGAATCAATGTGAACATTTTTGCCGTCCATTAGCAAAGATGAACGCTGCTCCTTCTCCAGCACAATGTCGACATTTTCCTGTTCAGACCGGATGATGATATCATACTGACTTCGCCAGAGTGGATCAGGCAGAAGCGACGTTGCGCAGACGCCAGAAGACGACACGGCCATCTTTATGACGTAAAACGGATGGTTGGAATCACTTTTCATGTAGTAAAAAGTCGAGCTCAGCAGACGTACGTCTGTGAAATGTCCAGCTTGAGCGATAGTGACGTTCATTACCGGTGAGGTAAAAATCTGGGCATCCACCAATATGAAAATGAGAGTAACATTATATTGTTAGTTAATACCTAGCATTCATATTTGTCAATCATTTTTAAAGCGAAAATTTAAATTCTTGTAGCATTTTAAATATTTTGGCAATATGTATACACAATTTAATGTGGAGTGCTTAACATTCTGCAACTAATATATACTGACTATTTGAATCTGGATTTGGGCAGAGAACGAGGCAGTTAATATGCAAGTGAATGGATTATATGTAAAAATGTTTACTTCCCATTCCAAATACATTTTTAGCAGTTTCCAAACGATAATTGCATCGTGGATGAAGCACACTTTTGTTCGGATGTCATGCAGGCGAAATAAGGTGTTCCGATGAATTTTTAAACGTACCGTTATCTGCGTGTCGTCATACAGCGCCAGGATTCGATACGTCTCACTGTTTGTAACTCCAGGTGTTGGGGAGGGAAATGTTATATAGTAATATGATAGCTTGTCAACGGGTATAGTCATGTCGATTGAGCTGTCTGTTGCTTCATAGGTTCCCTTGGTATTTTAAACGAGATAAGCACTTTAATTATATATTTTGATTTAAAAAAACGGTTATCAATTTTTTATCATGCAATTTTAGATTATAAACAAACTAAAAAAATAGAATAACTGATATATTTCATATGTCAGTCAAAATTGCTCGTTATAAAATTACATCTTACCTGAACACTTAGACTCCCACTATACACGGATATCGGTTTGGCAGAGTAAACAAACGAGCCACTCAGGTCGTCGCTAGACATCATGTGGACAGTATCGAACTCGTCCAGTGTTACCGTTGTGACCCCAACACGTCTATGAGGAATAAGGGGTTGCTAATAATATGAATCATGTATCATTTTCTCCTTTTTTGTTTGTTAATGCTATGTCTGTTGTAAAATTAATTATTACAGTTTCTCGTTAGTGGAAGAGCTGATCAATTAATATAGGTTAAATTATCGTGTTAGATTTAATTTTAAAAAGTATTTCATATTTATGCAACAACAGTTTCCCAAAGAAAATCACATCAAAAAGATATTGGTACATATAAAAAAAAATTCTATGTAATCTATTCATAGCATACAAAAATAATGTCAACTGTCCACTTCATCAGAAATCACATATAATGTGTAACAACACAACGGTCAGAATACAGCGTAATTTTAATAAAATGTATTAAGTGTAAGTATTTCTTTAAAATATCTTAACAAGCCAACTATATCTGAAGATTTGAGAACATTTTTTTTTCTACTTACAGCAAAACATGTTTTTGTGACAGACAGTTTATTTATTTTTTTTTAAAATAAATATAGGCATATAAATAATAGTTATCAATCAGAACAACCAAGGCATCATTTTATGCCTGTTTTTTCAATTTTAAATGAGGTATTGCTTTGCTCCATCGTTGTTTTCTTATTAAATATGTATCCCGTGTTATCTCTTGCACTCTCTCGCTGGATCGCTCTTCGTCGCTTCTATATTGCTATTGTTTATCCCTTTAAACCAAGTTCTCTACGCAGTAGCCTGCAACACTTACTGGAAGCTAAAGCCGTGGAAGTTTATTATGCATGGTTCACTTTGGTCCCTACGATGTTTAATAACGACTTCCGTGTTATTCTGGAGTGCCGTAACAGAAAACTGTTGAAACACGTACACATAGAATTATTGTCAATGACGAAGTATGATTTTAGTTACCTGTAATATGCAATTGGAGCAATTTTTTTTAACAAATAAATATAAGGTGGGCGTGGATACCTTTTTGTGGTTGGATATGTTATTCTTTTAAATTGCTGTTCATGTCTTTAAATCTTGATCTCAGTGAGTTAAGTTGGAATTAAATCAAAATCAATAAACCAATAATCAATGGCTAATAGTAAATTCACAAGCGAGATTCGGATAAACGGGCAAAAACTCGAAGAAGTCTCCACCTTTAAGTATCTAGGGGCCATAATATCCGACGAAGTCTCAAAGCCATAAATTCTTGCCAGAGTAGCCCAAACAATGGCAGCATTGAGCAAATTAAAGCACATCTGGCAAAGTAAGTAGCTCTCCCTGAGATCAAAGATCCGGCTAATGCGCTCTCTAGCGATGTCAGTCTTTTTGTACGGTTGTGAGGCTTGGACGCTCACTGCAGACCTCCAAAGAAGAATAAATGCGCTAGAGATGAGATGTTTCAGAAAGATATTGAACATCTCCTACACAGCGCACATCACAAATGAAGCGGTCTGCAACAAAATAAGTACTGTCATTGGCCCCTACGAGGACCTACTCACATCAATTAAGAAGAGGAAATTACGATGGTACGGACACGTGACAAGAACTGGAGGTCTCGCAAAAACCATATTACAAGGCACAGTCCATGGAGGAAGGAAAAGAGGCAGACAAAAGAAGAGATGGGAGGACAATATCAAAGAGTGGACCGGCCTGTCATTCAGCGACTCTCAAAGGGCAGCACAGGACCGTGACAAATGGCGTGTGTTAGTGTGTAGTTCACGATGGTGCCCCAACGACCCAACAACGGGTTAAGGGATAGTTCAAGTTCAAGTTCAATAAACAAGAATTAATAAATGTTAAAAAATAGACAAAAATAATAACGTTAAAATTAAGTTCCTAATATTATTTTTCTGTTCATTTCTGATGGACGTCATCTGATCCAAGGTTACTTAAGCAAATCATTAAAAAAAAAGACGTGAAAGCGGAAGAGTAGCTCAACAACACACATATTTATTTCTCTTAGTTTGTTTTTTTTGCAACATATATGTTATATACGTTTTCGTTATTTACATTTAAAGATTTTAGTATAAAAATTAGATATGGCCTGAAAAAAAGTTTAGCTAAATAAACTACTTACTGTACGGATTTTATATTGACGATATATTTAGATTCATTATACGTGATTGCCAAAAAATTATTAGAATATGTTTTAATGTTATTTGTGCTAATTGAATAAGCCTTTCAGAATCACAAATTCACTCCTCCATAACAATTTTTTCAACCATACTTAATAGAATAATTAATATATTTTTAAATCGATACATTAATTTGCTAAATAGACAAAAGACAAAAACATAAGTTAGAACTCTTTAGAAAACTAGAAGTAAACACATAAAGCGTTGTTAGGATGTACAAAACATAAACGGAGACTTCTCACGTGACTTCCAGACGCGTGCGATGCGTTGGTCAAGATAAAATACCCGCTTGCAGAAAGTTCCACCGGAAACACTAGGGTCGTACTGATTAGACCAGTGGATACCTGGTGTAGTACTACAGTCACGTGGTCGGTAGACGTCAGAACAACAGCTCCGTGATAAACGTCTGCAAGCAAAACCTGAAGTCATTTAATAAGAAAGGGGACCCATGAAAACATATCTATTACAAAATGTATTTGAAAAACCCTCAAAACATGTATTGCCCGAATAATTTACGACAACCCTTAGTCTATCAACATTCAAAACTACACTAAAATGCAATACTACACAATGCACATGGATAAAAGTAGGAATCGTTAATCGTTTTATTTATAAAGGAGCGCTTGTTAGATATAAGATAAGTTCCCAAAAGTTAAGATCTTATTTTGAAAACTAAATAAAATTAACATTAAGCCTCTCATATAAACTTTCAAGAAAATCGTCCACTCAAAATTCTCAATGTCTTTTTTAAATAGAGTATTAAAAAACATACTATAATCACCTACAAAAAAAATTTTTTTGTTTTTCTTTAACAGAGATTAAAATTTAATATTATTAGGCCAATGTTAAAAAGTAGGGCTGATGCTGATTAAAAAAAATTATTTCGATTATTCCGGAAATTTTTTTAATGGATTGATTGTTTAATTTCGATTAATTATATTTTCATAACGCATATATAGATCCCGTTAAGTTGCAATTCAGTATTTTCCAAAATCGTTTAAGTCCCAAATTTTATGACGAAACACAGCGAATTCGTTCTGCTTGGCAAGAAGTAAGGAAGAAAAACCTTTTTCGTTTACGTATGAACGTCTAAATAAATAATAATAATGCAAGTGAAAAAGTATGTATGTAACAAAAAATATAAATGATTAATAAAATTGGAGCACATTTTTTTTAGAAATATTGATTTAAATTTTAATCGATCTAATTAATTTTAATAGATTAATTAATCGTTATTTCCGCAGCCCTGTTGAATAGTGATACTGTGTATAAGCAATGGCAGGGATTCAGATACGTAAATGATCGTGAATATTAGGTGTCGCCACTGTAATTATTTGACAGACTATTCCCGATTTTTTTAAAAATGCATTGACCTGTGTCCGTCATCTCAATGTTGTTGTTTATGTCGAAGACACTAGCGCGGTAGGCAGTGACCCAATCCTTCGTCTCAGTTGTCTCCAACGTGTTCATTCGCTGAGTAAACGTCAAGTAAACAACCTCAACATTCCCTGACAGATATTTTATAACATGTTTAACAACGTTTTTCAAAAAGCAGGATAAAAAGGTTTGGCTGATACTTATGGATTTTTTAAAATACAGGCCGTCCATAAAGTACGTCACGTTATTTTTTGGCTATTTTTAACTCCCCTCCTCCCTCCTGTCACAAACTGTCACAAATCTTGGACCCCCACCCCCTAAAGTACGCCACACTTTCGAACAACAAATTCGTTTTTTTATTTAAAAAGTAATTAAAATTTAATATAAAAGACCGTGACTTCAACCATGGCCAGACCCCCCCCTTCCCCCCTGTCATAAATTGTAACACTTTCTTTCTCCCCCACTTCTGGAGCGTGACGTAATTTATTGATGTGTCACGAAGTTTTAAAAATTATTGCAATATATTAGTTTAAGAAAGAAAAATTAGGCTAGGATTTGTGGTAGGTAAGATGAACTTGTGTTATAATTACGGTTTTTTCCAGGTTTAGTGGGTTCATGGAGTAAACATAAAAATATACAGTGTATTGAATCGAATCAATGTGTAATTTAAGAGAATATTTCTTGTATTACATTATTTTAAATCACTCAATTTTCTTATTTTTTTTACACCTGTGCATATTTTCAAGCGAATCGAAGAACGCGCATTATACAAAATTAAATTCATAGTTCTGACTCAGGTAGTTACAGAGATGCATGGAGAGGAAAGTACGTATATAGCACCGTGGAAATGATTTTAACTTTAGCGGCGTTGGCAAATAAAAAGAATGAAAAAACGTATCTTTCACATCTTATCAAAATCTACTTCTCCCGAGCATTAATACAAGTACAGATTACACTTATTACCGGGGAAGAGATGGGCTGGGGAATAGCTCTCAGATAAGGACTAATCAATAAACTATTGATAACAACATTATTTTAATAGCGTGTTTGTTTACTTGTCTATTTTGTTGCTCGAAGCTTTGTCCAACATCACAGTGAAAGTTCTATAACGGTAAAATAAATTTACAATCTGTTTTGTTCATATATTAAAAATCTGTAAAAAGCATGAGATATAAATATTGATAATAATTTATTTGCTACGCCTCGTAAGCCCCAAATAACAAACCTGAGGTGACGTAAACCACCGATGTTTTGTATTCGGAAGTTCCGCTATCGTGTAACACGATCAGATAAGTAACCATCGGAAGTTCTATACAGGGAAAATGAAGATACACATTTTAAAAAGAAGATTGATTAGATTTGTTGTTTTGGTTATCTCTCTGTGTTACAAATATATTGTTATTAAATCGCAATTATTATATGACACTAGTATAATTTCCATCAATGTTATTTTAATAATCATTTTGAACATAATTTGAATATTAAAAGTTTGATGTTTTAAAAAGAAAACAACAACAAAAACAAACAAATCCCCATAGAAGCATATAAAAGTACTTAAAATTCTGTACATATAAAATATTTTAAAGATATATTTTTATTTTATTTTGTCAATTTTAATCTTATAAAGTTTTATTTAATTTCCAAGTAATAAAACGACAGACGATTAAACATGAGAAAGTATAATTATATATTTACATATTTATGGATGTAATCATTAATATAAAAAAATCGATGTTTAAAAATTTGAAATCATGCTATTTTTAACCGATAACCTTTCTGACAAAATGGCCGGCCTGTTCGTGTTGTTCCATTGACATCATTCAGAGCATAGCTGTAGCTCCCGAACCTCCAACAGAGCTCATCTTCCCCACTATCGTTCGGCCAGTCATTCGGCTCCCCGGGGCGCCAGTCCTGGATGGTCACGTCCCTACTGGTGGACAGCCACGTGAACACGCCTTCATTCAGCGAGTCGCTCCCTCCAAGGAACACGTCTGAGCTATAAAGTGGATCTGTTCATTTAACAAATAAAAATCATTGTTTCACTTTGATTCTGTGGCGCCTACCCAAAACTAACTAATTTTATTTTTGGAAGGCAACTTCCAACTCCTCATAAAATGACCGTTACTCAATTCTGCATGTGGTGTGGAGTTACATTATGTCACATTCACTAGGGTGTAGGGAATTGTTGTGAACGTGAACTTATTAAATTTAGTTACAAGTTTACTGCTAATATTTGAAGTATTATTATTACTACTAGCGTACACCCGTCAAAAATGACGGAAGTTTTCAGCTGAAATCTATTTATTTTATTAAAAAATGTAATTTTGTAGGGCGCCTACGGCGCCGACCTTTTTCAAAAGCCCAACTAACTTGTCCTTGATTGATAAATACGAAATATTAAACTTTCTGAAATGTACACAAATTATTTTATAATAGGGGTTGCAGGGCGCCTGCGGCGCCCCTTTTTATTTTTGATATTATAATTAACCACCATCTAATTCTCTTTTTACAATGTTCCCTTCTCCAAAATTAAAATATGAGCGAAAACAATGACGTCATATAATATTTTTTTACAGCGCATATTTAATTTGCACACCTTTTGATGCTTTGGTGTAGTAATTTGGGTTTCCCTGCTTTCTAAAAGTAGTAGCGTCAGCACTGACTGACTGACAGACACTACTTGCGTGACAAATGCAAATTATATTGTTTAATATTGTTTTTATTATTATTGTTGTTGCAGTTGTAACATTTAACGTTCTAGTTTTAAATGAATATCTACAGAAATTCAAAACTACTTTTGTAATTTTTTTCATTTTTTTTCTAAAACATAACTTTAAACTTTAAATAAGTTGGTTTTTTATAAGTTTGTGCTCTGTCTTTATCATTTCGAACTTATCTGAAAGTGTCGAGATTTCCATTATTGAAAAAATTGCCCTTGTCCCAAACATTCAAACTTCAGTTCGATCAGTTTGTTACCATTTTTTCCGTACCCTCAAACATCCAAATTGCGTTTCCGTTTCCTGTTGTTATCGCCATCCGGTTTAAGGGTAAGACAGCCATCTTGGACGAGTTGAAGTTTACCCACAACCCGGCCCATGAGACAAAAATAGTGTTGCCGTCTAGTGACCATGAGACGAATAGATCCATGAACTAAAAATAAAAACCCCGAACAATGCAGGCGTACTAAAAGATAGAACGTTCATATAAAAGGAATCAGGGTATTATAAGGTATTATTTAGTGAAACTTACAAGTTACAAGCACTGTTTTAATTTTACACACATGAATTAAGGTTTTAACGTACACAGTAATTTAGTTGAGAAGGTGCATTTTTAAGGAAATTCTTCACATATTAGATGTGGTGCTTTTTAAGTGACGTTATATAGTATCAAAGAGGTTAAAATACTTGTTTCAACAATGGATCAAATTGAAGGATCAAATAAATAGCATCTCATTAAATAATGCAGTTTTATTATATGTATGTATTTGTGCTCAATGATTACACTTAGCATAATTCAATGTTAAATTATTTGTTCGTAAAATTTGTCGCGAACCATTAACTTGTCAACAATTCTAATTTGGTAACTACTTAAAAATAATAAACATTATTTTCAAAACGTTTCTTGTATCTTAAACAAGCACTTTCAACCACCAATTTTGGTGTCATTGAAACATTTTTAAAAGGTAGATCTGTTGTTTCAACTCCAAAAGTGTTTGTCGTCTGCACTGATTTTAAAATTTAAAGAAAAAAAATTCTCACCTTGCTACAGTTGAAGATGACCCCCATTTTGTTGCTAAGGACGCGACAACTCGAGATGTTGCAATATTGGACTCTGGACTGACTCACATTTGCTCTATAAAGCATTACACAAATAATATAATGTATATATATTTGTTAGCTTTATATTCTAAGAAATATCAGTATTAAAAAAAACATACCAATGGTCATGTTATTTATGGAGGTAAACAAATAAAATAAACTCATATCACTTCAACCCTATACACAAAATGTGTATACATTTATTTTATTTTAAATTTACTTTGTATTCTATTTTTTTTATAACGAATAATTTACAGATATTGGATATTCTAATTTACATTCCGTATTCGATGACGTAATGTTTCTTTGCCACGCCCCCAATAGGAGAGTGTGACGATGCCGATGTCGTAGAAGACTCTGACCAAACGACGACCTTCAGGGGACCACAGGTTCGTATCCGGAAAGGGAAGTAACCCCTCTCCGCCGACATGGTGATGCCGTAGTCTTCCAAGTAGAGGGTCGTGTTTGCTGGGATAAACACCTCTCTACCTGTTGCGATAATTCACAGATGTTCAGTTTAGGTAAACACACGTGCTAGACAAGCTGACAATGTTCACCTATTAAAAATTAATCTTTGAATCGTCAAATTTCGTTTGATGTTTAGAATTTGACAATGATTGCGTTTAAGAATTTAAAAAAAAATTAGACTTAAAGATGGTTATATTCTAGAAAGTTTGAAGCTTAAAAGCGATGAAAAGAGAAATATATGGCATTAAAAAAATTAATAAATTGAAAATATCAGTTACTATTTTTTTAATTGCTGATGTAATCTGGAGATCACAAGATCTCAGGATCAAAATCTTCTACTTATCCCACAAAGCGACACCTGAGATTGTTTGTTGATCCGTTATCCCTCGTGTCAACTCCTCCAAAAATTCATCACGACCCAAACCCCAAAACTATCAGGTAACACTCTGGTGAGTAGAAACACTGATGTGACGGAATCATGCTCAGAAGGCCAACTGCTATAAAAGCATACAGTTGAAAGGCAAGTCTGCTTGTCATCGTTCAGCTAACGTTGTACAATGTGAACATCATATCGTAAGCCTCAAGCTGATCTATAGGCTACCGGTTCTGGCGGCTCCCTGCTCTTGTGACACTCTTGCTCAGTTACCCGGCGCCCTTTTCTCTTAAAACTCGGCTTTGAGGTTATGATCATTTGGTGTCCCCCTCCTTTTTTTCAAACAACAATTCAAGTCTCACCCTTCTCTTGTGATCTATTGTATGTGCCCTACATGTCCTCTACTCTTTGAACACATTGCCCATTAGCTCTGAGTTAACCATGCATGCTACAGATGAACGATTATCATTATTTTTCCGTTCTAAAAGCACAATCGTATTAAATCCATTATATTAACTTCACCGTCTTGTCCCTCCTTCTGTCTGTCATGTTCACGAGCACACGCTAAAAAAAAAGTAAAAAAACTGCCCTCTTCTGGTGATCCTATCGAGCTGAAATTGTGCACATAGACTTGTTGTTTTAACCGTCAATGATCTATGTCAAAATTTCTTGTTGATCGCATGTATTAAGTTAATGAATGTTTAGTTTATCTCTATGTATCTCTATGTAGCGTGTGTAGCCGTCTGCTTCAGTTGACCTCTACGGGTCACAGGAGTTTCACTCCAGCCCTCGAGATGGCACAGGGTTCTGTCGCGCGGTGCTTGTTATATTGAACACTATCAATACTTTTAGTTTTGTCTCATATATAAGGGATTTATAGTAAAAAAAACTTTGTTTTTACAGGTTGTTCTTTTTATTTTTTTTTATTATTAAGTTCTCAAAACCCGAAAAATAGACTTTTCTTATGGTTAATATGTTTAACATTCCAGCGTTTAGAATTTCATCCAAGGTGTTTCACAGTCATGAACTCTAAACTGTATTTCACGAATGTGTGTTGATTTTCTTGATAATCAATCGTATGGCTGATTTGACGGCGCAAAAGTTTGAAATTTTAAGAGATCAAAAATTATAAATGAATATCTAAGAAAAAATTGAAAGAAAAAAAATATAAATAAATAGCAAAGTTTACACTTTACATATAAATAAAAATACAAGGGTGGTGGCACAAATCTTAGTGTCTACATTACCGCCATTTTTTTCCAATTTATTTTTAAAGTAGTAGTATGGGTCCTCGGAGTAGAACTCCACGAGTTTACTGCCTTGACTTGTGCACGTTGTCTACAGGGAAATTAAGTGGGTATAACTATTAGCCTGGACTGATGAGGTTTAGGAATTAAGCTACAAGAAAACTGATGTTAAATAGATTTATTTTTTATTGAAGAAAAAAGGGAAAACAAGAAAAACATATGGTTATATTCTGACCTAAGTTGTATATAAATGCCAACAATTAGATTTTAAATGAAGTATAATTAGATGAAAATTAAAAATATAACACCAAAACAATTTATATTAAGGGAATACAAAATGTTTTAAAAACAAAAGTGAAATAAATATAATTTTCTCGGACTTTGTTTCCAGAACTCTTTTGAAAGCCTTATTGTCAGGTCAAAAATGATTGTAAGTCTGATTAAAATAAACTTTGTGAATCTGCTAGTATCAAATATAAGTTTTCCATTTTTTCGAAACTTTTTCTTTTATTCTAAGCAATGCATCTTCTCGACACGATCTTGACCTTTTATGGGTCTGTGTTTCATCTATACATAGGCCCAATCTTTTAGCCTATTTTCTGCCATGCTTTATGTAAACCTCACTTCTTTAGGAAAAAAATACATTGTTGTATTTGGTTGTTTGTTTTCCATACCTTAGCCTCCCCCCAGTGCATACGCATGTTGACGACCGAGTAGCAGTTCCCGTCTGTAAAATACTCCCCTCCAGCAAGTATGGCTTCACAAGGTTTTCCAACATCTGCAAATGTTTATATGATGGGTTAATTTAAAAGCTTTTATTAACTAACTACTGAAAGAAAAAAGATTTCACATGATTTATGACGACTTATTTTACACTTGAAAAAAAAAGTTTGAATGTCATGTTAATCAACACCTTTTAAAATCGATTTATACAACAAAACTTTTAAAGGCTGAACAAATATTAAAATTCCAAAAAAGGCTTTGTATTATAATAAATAAAGTAGTTTTCACTTTTATAATAGTATCTAATTTTTAAAAAAAATATTTAAAAATAAATGTAATCGCATGCATCAATTTTTTACAAAGAAACTTAATCACTATTATGTCTAGCATTTCTTAAATTAATTTTCAAAAATATATTCTCAAATATAAGCAAGAAAACACTTCTACGCAACATTTGAAACATAATGTGTATTTTTATTCATCAATAAGTGATAAGTAACTTAAATTTATTTTAGTTTAGCCCTTTACATAAAGAGACCAAATAATCAACATCAATTTGGGATTATTACCTGTTAAACTTTGGCAGATTCACGACTAATTTTCAAATATAAATATTTTTTTAGCATTTAAAAAAAAATATTTTTGTTTAGGTTTTGTTATTTTTTTAAAGGTAAACCCACAAAACTGCAGAGTAGAGCAGTGCTTCTTAAACTTTTTAATATGATGTAACGGCAGAAATATGTTCATTGCGCCAGGGACCGGTTCACTATTTTCCTTGTACTGACGTGGTAGCGAAAGGTAATGCTTTGTATTTATTTGTTTTATTTCATCTGCTTATTGACGACAAATTGACATATCTTATATGGTTAATATTAATGGTTGCAAATGGAGGATTATCATTAGATTTGTCAAAAATTTCTTAATAGCCTCTGCGGACCGGCTGCGGATGGTCCATGTACCGGTACCGGTCCTCAGACCTCCAGTTTTGAGCAGCTTTACTTACACAGCTGACAAATGAAGCTCTGTTTGGTTGAGCACTGATGGCTGGTCATGGCAGGAACAAGTAACTCCTTCTTGCTGTCGGTCAGTTGGACGCACGTGCCGGACTCGTAGATGGACACATTACCAGATAGAATGGTCTGTAGTGAAGATGACCACCTAGGTGTTTTCTGTTGACCGCTGCTGGCAATAACGCCTCCAATCCACCAATCTCAATAATGAAATATAAAAAAAGGGAAAGCGGGAAAATGTAATATTAAAAATGAATACGGGAAAAGGTGAGGTGAAATATGAGCATGTGAACATATGAAAATGAAAGCTGAACTATTACATATATTATGAATACCGGAAAGGAAAATGGTGTTTGACGGGGAATTTTTAAAAAAAATGTTATTTATTAACGAGAATCACTTTTTACACGCTTTTATTTAAGTCACAATATTTGTATGTTGTATCAATCCATCCATCCATCCTTCCTTCAAAATTTGAAACGTAAAATTATACCACTTATGATGGTCCTAGAGATCTATAAAATTTAACACAGATAGATCTTGGATGACAATGCATTGTATCAAAATTTCAGATCGATCGAATGTACCGTAATGAAATTATTGCATTTTTAGTTTATCTATAGTCTATATATAATCATCGGTACCCGTCTGCTTTGTTGACATCCATGAGTTCACCACGTGGACACAACACCGTGGTATAAAACGTTGGGCGGGCGCTTATGAGGTGTTTGGTATAAAAAAAAATAGTGGTAAAAAAGATGTGTGGGCTTCAGACGTGAATTTTAAAGAGTTTTTATTATAAGTTTTAAAAAATAGCTGTTAAAAACAAAGTTTTTGACTATAAATCCCTTATATATGATACATAACTAAAAGTAGTGATTATGTTAAAAGCGTGTCCTTTTTAAAAACATATTTTTAAATATTTAATTTTTATTTTCCATTAAGGTTATAGTTTGCTGAAAGTTAATGCAAGGTAGAATTTTTAAAAATAATTTATCATCGTGAACCTATGTCAAATTTTATTTTATTTAGGCTACAAGAATTTTAGTTTTAATTTAACCTAATTTTTAAAGACAATATTTAGAAAGAAAGACTTTTACATAAAATAAGTGCTTAAAATTTAGGTTGCATTTTTTTTTATGGCATGTTTTCTCAGTTTTTAAAAAGTAAAATATTAACTGAAAAGGGCTTAATTTTTGGTTAGTTCATGGTACTAATGTATAATTATCTTGCTGATAAATGTGTTGCATTAAAAAAATTGAATCATAATGTTTTAAATTTTGTTTTTCTATACATTTTTAAGTTGATCTTCCATTATGGCATACTTTTACTTTAAAAATAAAAAAAAATTGTTATTGAAAAAGTTTGTCCGTGTGTGTGAGAATATGGTGCAGGAATGTTGTTGAAAAAAACAAAACAAACGAACATTCAAAGTAGGATAGATAGCAAGATGTGTTGAGTAAATATAAACGCTCAAACACATTTCAACCCTGAAATATCTAAAACGAGAGCGCCATTATATGGGCTAGGAATAAAGATATTAAAAGCCGCTTACTTTCACCAGAGAGTATAACCATTGAGGCTGCAAACTGCAAACTGATCTCAGAAGTTGGTTCGGCTAATTTGCTCTCTGGGAAGTATTTGCCGCAATACTTCTGTAAGAACAGTGATTTTCTTTTAAAAATGAATTTATCTGCTATACAATATTGTACCTGATTATTTTGAATATATTAAACCTAAGAGCCCAACACTCTTTATCCCTTTTGCAATTTCAATAAAATTGATTATGTAAACAGAGGTCTTACTTTGATAAATAATTATACATACTGTTAAAAGATGATCCCAGTATAATTTTACCTGCGCGTCATCCCAGCTAACGGCTACGGGTCCCAGCTTGTAACAGTAGCCGTCGAAGTAGGCCGACGATTCCCAAAAGAAACAAGGGTTACCCACAGCAACTGTGGGGTAAGTATCTTATAATGAATAGAACCTCTACTTTATTTACACATTTTTTATTTACTTTTGGTCTCCTTCGCGTGCACCTCCATCGAGCTAATTGATAATTAATTAAATATGTTATTATCTATTAAAGTTTGATAATTAAATACTGTTAGTGAGTTAGATATTTTGCAGGTAGACACTTTAGTTACATTTAAAAAAAAATACAATATGAATAAAAAAATATTTAAATGTATATTTCATTAAAATGTTAAAAATTTAATAAATTTAATAAAATTTGCCTTCTCATGATTACCTTTCTGTAGGAAAGTAAACCAAACACAAATAACGACACGGTTTAAAAACATTATTACAAGTGGAACTTTGAATTCTCGTGGATGTATTTAATGTTCATTTAAGCATTTATTCCTTTAAAGCTATTACTCATTAAAAATTGTTCACTACAACTCGACGGAAATATTTTTTGATAATAAATCATACTTTGATCACTAAATTGGATTACAGTTTTTTGTTTATTTTTTTTTAACTTGTTTTTCCTTTTAAATTCGCAACTTTTTTTTTAAAGTAAGAGACAGCTAAATTGGTTTTAAGCGTTAGTAATTTGGTATTAAAATCCAAAACAAACAAAAGTAGTTTTCCTTTTATTTTAAGACTACATGATAAAATTACATTATTCCATTTAAGATGGAGTCGGGCAAACTGTGTAAAGGCTTATATATATTTACCCCTTTTTTCGTCTTTTATTTCCATTAGAAAAAAAAGGCAAGCCTATTACTTTTATTATTTGAACCAGGAATACATCTGATCGCGATCAAGGGTGAAGACATAGATCTACCTATCATTAAAAAAATTGACGCTATCGAAACATTCTTTGTTTGTTATATAGGTTATCGATAAAACGTGTGTGTACTAGAGTAAAGACAATGGATGCCTCTTTAACAGCCTTGAAAACTGCTCTGAGAGATGAATTTAATTGCCATCTTTTTTTTATCATTACCAACTGAAAGAATGAGATTCAGATAAGATAAAATGGGGTTCTTTAATGTCTAGAGGCACGTTGCTCGGCTGGCGTAAAAATGGTCACGGGTTCAAATCTTCGTGAAGGCTGTGAACGACCGAATGGGTGCCTAACACTATGTGTAGATAAGACAAAAAATAGGTGAATTCTTTGGCCTTTGTCAAATTAAAAGCATTTTAACAGATATTTGAAAATAAAATACGGCTTTATATCAATGTAATATTTATTTTTATATGAGAAGCTTCATATTTTTTTATTTAAAAAAATAATTTTTATACATTATATATAAAACATTAAAAAGTACTGGTGTTAGTGGATTCACCTTTTTACATATATATTGAAAGTAATGAAACACTTTTTTAATATTAAAAAAAAATTAATAATGCTATCTTGATGGAATAGTTTATGTCATATAATATTCAACATAAGCCCACAATCGGATAATTTATAAAATACATTTGATGCTGTATTTACATGATTTAAAGACAATACAATTTTTTAGGGGGGGGGGTAATAATAACTAAAAACATGGTGCGGGAGCTTATAAGGTTTTACATATGCAGTTCACTCATTCTCTCACTTATAGATCTCTCTTTTGCCTTCTCAATTAAAATCTTTAATTTTTATACCAAAAACCCGTCCAACGTTTTTAGTCATATTAAATCAAAGTACTTGAACTTATAACTTTTAAATTATTTTAATCTTTTTAGTCCACTTCTAACAACGTTGTTTTTAATTATAAATTGATCTATATTTACCTCTTTTTATTTTATTCTTTTTAGTTTAAGTGTAAAATCATAGATTATATCGAAAATTTTTATTTCTTTAACTGCATCGCGTGTTTACAGACTGAAACTGACTGAACTCCACCTGATGTATACATGGGGAGTGGTCATCGATGGCTGGAGTGAACTATCACGTGCTGTCAACAATGGCAATCGGATACAGATGCTAAACTAAAAATGCAATAATTTATTTATGGTACATTCGATCGATCTGAAATTTTGATACAATGTATTGTCAGGCAAGATCTATCTGTTGTAAAATTTTGGGATCTATAGGTCCATCAGAATGTGTTTAATTTTACGTCGGGAAATTTAAAAAAATTGTGGACAGACAGACAGAAACGAAAGCAAGTTAATAAAAACGTTGTAATAGAGTTTAAAAAAAAGATTTTTTAAAAAACATCGTGTTTATAAGTGAACTAAAAAGAAGAAAATAATTTAAAACTTATAGGTTCAAGTACTTTTATTTAATATGACTAAAAACGTGGGGTGGGCGCTTATAGGGTTTTACATGTGCAGTTCACTCATTCTCTCACTTATAGATCTCTCTTTTGCCTTCTCAATTATAAATCTTTAATTTTTATACCAAACAACCGCCCAACGATTTAGTGATATTAAATCGAACTACTTGAACTTATTAGAATTAAATTATTTTCTTCTTTTTAGTCCACTTATAAAAACGTTGTTTTTAAAAATCTTTTTTTATCTCAATTTATTTAATTCTTTTTAGTTTAAGTGTAAAATCATAAAGTATATCGAAAATTTTATTTCTTTAAACGCATTGCGTGTTGACAGACTGAAACTGACTGAACTCTCCCTGATGTAAACACGGGGAGTGGTCATCGATGGCTGGAGTGAACTGGCACGTAGTGTCAACAACGGCAATCGGATAACACATGCTATATAAAGATAAACTAAAAAATGCAATAATATAATTACGGTACATTCGATTGATCTGAAATGTTGATACAATGCATTGTCATCCAAGATCTATCTTTGATGAAATTTTGGGATCTATAGGTCCATTAGAAGTTGTTTAATTTTATGATTGCAAATTTGAAAAATTGCGGACAGACACGACGAAAGCAATTTAATAAAAAGAGGTAAATAAAGTCAAAAAAAAATAATTAATAAAATCCCTTTTCAGCGGGGTTTTTGTTCAGCTAGATATACCCCATTTAAATCAACAGATTAAGCCCATCAAAATGTCCTTACAACTAAAAATGCTTAACTTCCGAGACGTTGTTGTATTACTATGCTCCTTCATTCCTCAATTCAACAAATTTAGTTTGCAATCATTGTTAAATTTGGCGTATTTGTTAGCTGCACACAAGTGAACGAGACTTGGTCGGATTTAGTGTTTATGCGGCACGCGTCTCTGTTATTGGTGCTAACTGAATCCATTTCAGCATATGTGCGGACCTCAGTGCTTGGGGATCAGTGTTGACTAGATTTATTGCTTTTAAATTTATAAGACACGGGTTGGGATCAGAGGCCGTCCGCATAAACAGGTTTTTGGGTGATATTTTGTGTTGGTGTTACTAGTCTTATATTGACTTGCTTCGTAAGTTTAATGGGACACCCGACTATTTTTAATATCCCAATGTTGAACCCTTTTCCCGGTATCCAATCATTCTGAAAATTTACACACATGTTCTTTTTCGGTGATAGTATTTTTGTGAATTTTTGTGGAATTTTTCCATGACTAGATTTAATTAAATTAAATATTTTTGATTTACGTCTGCTAGTGTTAAACCTCAGTAGTCCGCCTTTGTGACCGACACGGGTCACGAGCGACTGACCAACTACCAGTGTTTTATTGCACGGGGAGGTCAGTCCTGTGATATGTTGTGTTGCGTGCCGAGGACTGAATAACATGAGGGTGGGTAAACATATAATGTTGATAACGGAAAACCTCAGGACACCGGGCACAACCTGTTGTCTAAGAGCCTTATCCTTCTAAGGGGTCACTGGGAGGATGGACCGTAATTTACCGCCATGCTCGTGGGAACACAAAATGAAAACAAAACAAAAACCTGAAAAGAAATCAAAGACGGAAACTGCTACACAACGGAATAAATGACTCGAAAAGCAAGGCAAAAGTATAAGGAACGACGTGAGAAGGAAACTGATAAACACCGGAAAAAACGGCTGGAAAAGGGAAAGCAAAAGGACAAGGAAAGACGTGAGAAGGAAACTGATGAACTCCGGAAAAAACTACTGGAAATGGCAAGGAAAGACGTGAGAAGGAAACTGATGAACACCGGAACAAACGGCTGGAACAGAAAAGACAATCAAAATATATTTTAAAAAACACTTTTTAAAAACTAGTCTTATATTAAAAATGCAATAAAAAGTAGAAAATAAATTTAAAATTTGAAATTTACAGTCAGAAGAGACCTTTAGTTCCAAATTTATGAAAATGTAAAAGTTGAAAATGAGACAGGAACTTTAAATCGTAGGTGAAATCGATTATCTCGTTGTTCGCCATGACTATAAGGCTAAGGTGCTCAGTTTAAACTTAGTCTATCAATATCTATGCTAGCAAGCACCTTAGTCTTATAGTCATGGCGAACAACGAGATAATCGATTTCACCTACGATTTAACGTTCCTGTCTCATTTTAAACTTTTACATTTTCATAAATTTGGAACTAAAGGTCTCTTCTGACTGTAAATTTCAAATTTTAAATTTATTTTCTACTTTTTAGTGCATTTTTAATATAAGACTAGTTTTTAAAAAGTGTTTTTTAAAATATTTTTTTTATTTGTTTCTGATTGGAAAAGGCAGAAACACAGACACAAGAGATGTGAACACGTGATTTGAGAGTCGGGAGGCCCGGGCGAGAGACGAGGATACACCGAAGGAAATTCTAGATGGAAAGATTTACAATTGCCCCGTACTTTTCCTTTTTTTCTCTGACCCGGTCAATGCAACAAAAAAAAGGTGAAAACTAAGATGGTTAAAAAACAAAACAAAAAGACAACTGAGAACAATTTGGTTATCTTATCCTGGAGATCGACAATTTCTGAAGAGTTCATCTGATTTATTAACAATAGTCATGATAACGCTTTAAGAAAGTCTTAAAAGTTTGAATTCATATCGCCTTAGTAATTAAGAAGCTATTTCATTTTGACAAGAGCTTTAGAATAAGGTATGAATTCAAATTGAAACATAAATAAAATATATTAATGATAAATCAATGACAGCGAAAAATATTAAGTCAAGCTCATTTTCGTTGGAGATGAATACAACTAGGACCTTTAGGTTATGTTTGCAGTCATAGTTTGTTAAGTATGCGAGAAAAAACATGATCAAAAAAATTTCAACCCAATTAAAATCTCTACACTGGAATGTCTTGTATGCATGTTTTCTAATCAATTGCGTGTAAATCTGCAATTTACCAATTGTTAAATCAACGGTTTACAGTGCTTAAAACTTATAATCGTCTGTGACAGCAATAAGACATATTGAGACGTTTGCTTATAATCGGCTGTGACAGCAATAAGACATATTGAGACGTTTGCTTATAATAGTCTGTGACAGCAATAAGACATATCGAGATGTTTGCTTATAAACGGCTGTGACAGCAATAAGACATATTGAGACGTTTGCTTATAATCGTCTGTGACAGTAATAAGACATATTGGGACGTTTGCTTATAATCGTCTGTGACAGCAATAAGACATATTGAGACGTTCGCTTATAATCGTCTGTGACAGCAATAAGACATATTGAGACGTTTGCTTATAATCGGCTGTGACAGCAATAAGACATATTGAGACGTTTGCTTATAATCGGCTGTGACAGCAATAAGACATATTGAGACGTTTGCTTATAATCGGCTGTGACAGCAATAAGACATATTGAGACGTTTGCTTATAATCGGCTGTGACAGCAATAAGACATATTGAGACGTTTGCTTATAATCGTCTGTGACAGCAATAAGACATATTGAGACGTTTGCTTATAATCGTATGTGACAGTAATAAGACATATTGAGACGTTTGCTTATAATCGGCTGTGACAGCAATAAGACATATTGAGACGTTTGCTTATAATCGTATGTGACAGTAATAAGACATATTGAGACGTTTGCTTATAATCGGCTGTGACAGCAATAAGACATATTGAGACGTTTGCTTATAATCGGCTGTGACAGCAATAAGACATATTGAGACGTTTGCTTATAATCGGCTGTGACAGCAATAAGACATATTGAGACGTTTGCTTATAATCGGCTGTGACAGCAATAAGACATATTGAGACGTTTGCTTATAATCGTATGTGACAGCAATAAGACATATTGAGACGTTTGCTTATAATCGTCTGTGACAGCAATAAGACATATTGAGACGTTTGCTTATAATCGGCTGTGACAGCAATAAGACATATTGAGACGTTTGCTTATCTTAAAATCTAAGTTATGAGGATTTCCCGGTGTATTTGCTGGTGAAACGCATTGGAGGCAACGCATTTAGTTTGGTAAATGTTGGATAGTGACTGTAACGAATTTTAGCACTAGATTTTGACGAAGTTCTACCCAACTTGTCTTAATAATGTGAGGCCTGCTATAGATAAAATCGATCTCGGTGATATTTGTCTTGCAAACATTAAAAAGGGCGAGTAATTCATGCTCTTACAATCATGATTAAGTTGTAATCAATCATTTAAGGCCATTCAGATCAACTTCAGAAACCGTACCTCAGTGTAATTTCGAGTACTTTAAAAGTTAAGAGACCGAAAGTCGGTGTAGTTTGGACCCCAGAATTAGGTCAATAACCGTAATTCGGTATATTTCGGAGCCTATATCAACTTTTAAACCTTTAAGTTAGTTTTATTTTGAAATCATTCTAATTTTACCAGCAGTAAGTCAGTGTTATGTGGAGCGTGGATCAACGTTAAAACTTGTTAGTTTGTGTTATTTTGAGCTTATTTTAACTTTAGAAAACGTAAGAAATGTAGAAAGTCAGTTTCATAAATATTTAACAATGTGTCCATTTGGATGGCAGTACGTTGCCTAATGAGTGTCGGGGAAGTGGGTAAAAAACAAACTCCACTGGTTAACCTGCACATAGATTTAACCATTATATTTTTAACATACTGCTTTAAGAGGCCTATGTACGATAAGCGGTGCAAAAAAATCAATAAAATCCGCCACACAGACATGCTTCGCCGCTGATAATTTAATTGATTCAAAGCATGAGATTTGTGGACTAACGACACGTTTTCTCAGTGGGGGAATGATTTGCTATCAACTTAAATCGATTTACATGACAAGACCATTTTTGAGTCGTTAGAACTTGGACATGTCTGAACAAAACGAGTATCTGGAGATTTGTATCAGTGGACAACGATGTCACGGAAAACGAAGACCTTGAGGAGTCGAGACCCTATCTTCGTTTATGCGACGATGTCTTTCGCTTTGAGAATGTCCAATATCAAAAGAACCCATTGAATTAAACATTGGCTTTCTTGGAAACTCAATGTGCTCAACAATGTTATTGAATTTTAAATGACAAATTTACAGATGCCAGTAGTTAAATAAATTCTACACTCCAAATAAGCTTCCTTTTCAAAGTGGAATTATCGAAAATAATAGAACGATTCAATACATTAATAACGGTATTTGATTTGTCAACATAATTATAACAAAAAATAAACATGTGACAAAGTGTTATTCAGTGTATTCTTTTAGAATTTAATGATTAACACGGTTTTATAAGCATTTGTACAGATAGACAAATCTTTCTGTTCCATTCTGGTTCTCACCGAACACCTCACTTTAAGCGTGTAGAGGGAAATGGTTAAACTTCCTATTTTCTCGGGTTCCGAACTCTTTCAAGCATAATCCTCCTGATATAATAAAAGGCAAGTTTCTGCCCTTTCTGTCCCGTCATCTATAGCGATTGGTCCCTCAAACACATATGACTCCTACAGCCAATCACTAGCGGAGAAAAATGTACATATTACGCTGAGGTTCAAAACGAGTTTTTTTTTGGTGCAGTTTTGTTTGTCATAATTCATTATGTTGTTCCAATGCCTGCCGCTTATTCCAATGACAATTCTGTTAAATGCTTTTTCCTTGAGGGTCATGGGGGGTAGTGGCAAGAGTTTTAAGTGTTGTTTGTTTTTGTTGCTGTTATTGTTGTTGTTGTTTTGTTGTTGTTGTTTTTTGTTGTTGTTTTGTTGTTGTTTTGTTGTTGTTTTGTGGTTGTTGTTATTGTTGTTGTTTTGTTGTTGTTGCTTTGTTTTTGTTGCTGTTGTTGTTGCTGTTGTTGTTGTAGTTGTTGTTTTGCTAATGTTTTGTTGTTGTTTTGTTGTTTTCGTTTTGTTGTTGTTGCTGTTGTTGTTTTGTTGCTGTTTTGTTGTTGTTGTTTTGCTGTTGTTGTTGTTTTGTTTTTGTTGCTGTTGTTGTTGTTTTTGTTGTTGTTGTTGCTGTTGTTGTTGTTGTTGTTTTTGTTGTTTTTGCTGTTTTTGTTGTTGTTGTTGTCCACATCCCTTGCCCTGCGACGACAATGTACTGCAAACGCTTCAGCATAACAACTACCAAAACATAGCGTCCATGAACTTTACAGGTCACCCTACACTTATTCCCTTCCTTGGGCGGGCTTTGTTACTAGTGTATAATAATATGTAAAAAGTCGTGTGTGGAAACTGGGACGTTCTTCAGTATACATTTGACGAAATGACATTCCCTTATGTTTTTTTTATAGGAATCAGCTGAATCCTTTGTCAGCCGTTCACCTTGGTTGACACATCATCATCGGCATCTTTATTTGTTTTGCTGAAATTGTTATTGCTTCAATGTAATGCAACCGCATCCTCAAAATTTTTAAAAGCGTTCTACTTATGAAGATAAGTGAAAATGCTGCTGTTTTTATCGTTCGGGATTGAAGTTCACTATGAAAGCCAAAACATAATTTACAAGAAGCAGCAAAATGTTATTTATCGTTTATTGCATTTATACAATAATGTTATTTACACAATTTACGTCGATAGAAACATAAAGTAATGGCTAAACGTTTTTTTTAAATAAAATAATTAATTGTTAAGAAACAAACACATGTCGAACATAAGTATTCTTTAAAGTAATGAAATATCAAAATTAGAAAAACCATTTAAAGTTGGCATTAAGATATAAAACTGTGGCTCTTAGGGTATAATTTTTGGCGTCCAATAAAACGGAGCTGACGATGCTGTGGTACTCCCTGAATCCTAATTGACGTAGTCTGGTCAAGGTCTAGCGATATAAATAGAGAATATGTGTTATATATAGTAAAGGTGAAATATTTTCTTGATACACATGCAGTAGCCGGCAAATAAATAAAATAGTTTACTTTATATGTGAAATAAATGATTTTGTTCTTCGTGAGTGATAATTATTTTGTATTTTGCACAAACACACACACACACAAACACACAGACACACACACATATATATGTTTATATGCCTAAAGTATCAATGTTTTTAAACACTGACGTGATTTAAAGAGTAATCAGCGAAACAGTGACAGCTCTTGGTTTAAAATTATTGATAACGTTTCAACCAATGAAGTCGATCTACAGGCGTTTTTAAATCTGTGTTCAGGGCGGAATGTTGATTCCTACTTTCAATGTTCCCTTGAAGCTGCTTGGATTATCGACCGCGCAGTTATGTGACGGACGCCGCGCAGCAGCTAAGAATTACCGTGCAACAAATTTTGATGAGAAAAACATAGAATAACTGTTTTTGTGGGGTGTCAAATTGTGCACAAATAATTTGTTGGTGTGCAAAATTGCACATGAGTAGTGGTTTTTATATTCACGGCTCAGACCAATGAACCATAGAGAGAACATCGCTTATTATTGAAACCCAATCTACATATTTATGTTTGTCAAATAAATAAATTTAAAAGTCTCAATTAAATTGACTTCCATCTGTTGTGTAAAAGTCCCCAAAGAAATGTTTTTTTTATGCTATTATGTTATATGGCAATTGATACTGTTTTTAAAAAAAATGGCTAGATTTACCCTAAAAAAGTTGACGTAATTCTCCCTGTCTGGCCAAGACGGCAGGAGGTGAAAGTGAACCAGCAAATATCTCATGGTCTTCAACAAGTCGTGTTCCATCAAGTAGTCCAGTACACCCCACTCGTCCCCACCGATGTTTAGTTTCACGATATCTAAAGGTTGCTGGAAGAAGAGCGAATGCTTCATTTAGTAGAATTCTGTTTAATATTTAAAAATTTAAAATTTAAAATAGTAGAGTCATAAATTATAACTTAAAGCAGGAGTGGGCAATTTTCTCGGGGGCCACTTTGTGGGAGCGGATATTAGGGGGAGCGTTCAAAATGATCTTGCCATAGAAAAAATGTGTGTCCAATCATCATTAAACACAATGAATTTATCACCAGCTATACGCTCTCTTCGGAGGGTTTATGTACCAAATTAATTTTGACATTTCTAAATTTTAGTGTTTAAAATATAAAATTAAATGAGAACTGACTAACCGATAAAGTGCGTGTTTACACTTATTGCCCACGCGCATTGATTGACTGCTCTATTTGAAAACACGACACGTATTTTCGTTTGCGGACATGAAGGCAATCTAAGAATATTATTGTGGACCAAATTAAAAAATAAAAAACAAAGTGGCAGGCCATAAATATGAGCACCAAGACACAGTTTGCCAACATCTGGCTGAAATTATTTCTATATATTTTTAAAACAATTTTTTTTAATTACGTGATAATATGTAAAACATTCTATTTATTTGCAAAAATATTGAAAAAATTATAATAACAGTGCAAAAATAAGCCAAAAAATTATTTAATAATTAAAACAACATATAACACAACAAACTATAACTGTGAACACAATGCATTAGTGGATGTTGCGTTAAGAATAGAAATTCATAGGTGTGTAGTTCCTACAAACCTGTTTGTGTCCTATCATGTGTTGAATAGCCTTAAAAGTCCTAATTTTCCAATGTTTGACTTGTTCATTAGGTCGCCGGTACACATCAGTGTTGGTAGTGCCAAGTCCCAGGTTGTAGAAGTGGACGCGCTTACCCCTGAGATGGTCGGTAAGGTTCATACTGTGTTTAGAGAAGACAGTTTAAAAAATACGTTAACACACACACACACATAACAAACACACACACACGCACACACAAATATATAATATATATATATATATATGTATATATATATCTGTGTGTGTGTGTGTATGTGTGTTTTTTTAAACAAAGAGGTTGCGGTGTAAATGTTGTGTAGTAGAGGAGTAGAGTAGGCCACTGCTGCAAATTGATTATGTTATAGTGATGTGAAAAGTGATTCGTATTTAATGCTTGAAATAGTTACTGAGTGCAGAATTTCAACTAACAAAATTACACATGCTCTAAATGTTAACTAAATGATATTAAATAGGAATGTTTTACAGTTCAAGTAAAATATTACATCTTACCCCTTCTTTAATTCGCTTTCCTGTTGTGGATAATGGGGTATGCATAATTGACGTCAAGCGCCTATTGGGGGGAGGGATCGTCACGCATTTGTGACGATTTGTGACGAGGGGGAGGAGAGTGATTAAGAAAGGTGACGTCACATCAAAAACGCGCTACTTTAAATAAAAGTTCGGCTTAAATATGTTATTGCATCAATTTTTTATGGACGTTTTCAAAGGCTTCCTGCGTGTTACGATATTAGATTGCAGTCTTACATATTTAAATAACAGTAAATAATTTGCAACATGTTAATTTTCAATGAGAAAATACGGCTTTTAGGGGCCACAAAGCTTTCTGGTGTCATATTGGAAAGGGGGGGGGGTCTAAGTTATTGTGACGAAGTGTGACGAGGGGGGGAGGGTTAAAATCAACCAAAATCGCGTGCAGTTATTTATGGACAGCCGCTAAGACGAGTGCCATCACTTTAAACCATTGATAAATCACACAGTTGTTCTTACCCAGGATCAAACGACCAGGTATCGCATCCCATCCACGCTGCTGTGTCATCAAAAGAGAAATCGTTTTTTAAACTGGACATAAACAAAAATGTATTAGGTATTAGCCCCGTTTGGTCTTGAAAGTTGTTAGTACTAAACAAAAGCAAATAGCATTATATATATATATATATATATATATATATATATATATATATATATATATATATATATATATATATATATATATATTTAAATACGTGGATGTCTTTCCCGGAGAACATTATATGTCGCAAATATAGGACGACAATTTAGTAAATAACTTTGAGGATTAATGACAACTTTGTAACGTTCAGGTCAGATTTAATATAATCTTCTCTACACAAGTAAATCACACATCTTTAATTGTTCAGGTATACATAATACAGCTGCAAATGATGCAATAGAAAGCCATTTAATCAAAAAAAGAATTAATACTAATACTAAGAGAGTGATGTTATGAACGTGTGATGCGGTGGGAAATATGTCCTATTATCGAATTCAATAGAATTATATAAGTTTGGGCTTATTGCGATTATTTGAGATCCGCTTCAACAAGTTCATCACTTGCTGCACTAAACAAGGCGACTCACCCGAAAGAGTACGCGACGCATGATTGCCTCACAGTGTGTATAGTCTCCTGACATAGATAGTAATTGGCATACTTGTTCAGTTCCTGTGGGCACTTGAACCTCAATGTAGAGTTGAAATACCTGTAAGTGGGGAACGTCGTGTTGACGGGGAAAAAAAAATAGTCCGTGGACCCAACTTAATATTATTTTATTATTCATAAAAAACAACAACCCGATAACCCCTGTAAATATACAGCGTATTAAACTTGGATTAAAAAAATAAATAAATAAAAATAACACAACTTGTTGATTGAAGCACATCTTGTTGATTGAAGCACACTTGTTGATTGAAGCACACTTGTTGATTGAAGCACATCTTGTTGATTGAAGCACATCTTGTAGATTGAAGCACATCTTGTTGATTGAAGCAAATGTTGTTGATTGAAGCGCATCTTGTTGATTGAAGCACATCTTGTTGATTGAAGCACATCTTGTTGATTGAAGCACATCTTGTTGATTGAAGCACATCTTGTTGATTGAAGCACATGTTGATTGAAGCGCATCTTGTTGATTGAAGCACATCTTGTTGATTGAAGCACATCTTGTTGATTGAAGCACATGTTGTTGATTGAAGAACATCCTGTTGATTGAAGCACATCTTGTTGATTGAAGCACACTTGTTGATTGAAGCACATCTTGTTGATTGAAGCACATCTTGTAGATTGAAGCACATCTTGTTGATTGAAGCACATGTTGTTGATTGAAGCGCATCTTGTTGATTGAAGCACATCTTGTTGATTGAAGCACATCTTGTTGATTGAAGCACATCTTGTTGATTGAAGAACATCCTGTTGATTGAAGCACATCTTGTTGATTGAAGCACATCTTGTTGATTGAAGAACATCCTGTTGATTGAAGCACATCTTGTTGATTGAAGCACACTTGTTGATTGAAGCACACTTGTTGATTGAAGCACATCTTGTTGATTGAAGCACATCTTGTAGATTGAAGCACATCTTGTTGATTGAAGCAAATGTTGTTGATTGAAGCGCATCTTGTTGATTGAAGCGCTTCTTGTTGATTGAAGCACATCTTGTTGATTGAAGCACATCTTGTTGATTGAAGAACATCCTGTTGATTGAAGCACATCTTGTTGATTGAAGCACACTTGTTGATTGAAGCACATCTTGTTGATTGAAGCACATCTTGTAGATTGAAGCACATCTTGTTGATTGAAGCACATGTTGTTGATTGAAGCGCATCTTGTTGACTGAAGCACATCTTGTTGATTGAAGCGCATCTTGTTGATTGGAGCACATCTTGTTGATTGAAGCACATCTTGTTGATTGAAGCACATCTTGTAGATTGAAGCACATCTTGTTGATTGAAGCACATGTTGAATTTCCAACAAGTTTTAGTGTCTTTGAAATAATTAATGATAAACATAAATATTTGTGCCTGTTTGTAATCTTTTAAGACGATAAGTCATTGATTTACTGTAGGATTAGAGTGGGACGTTGATTAATGTTTTAGTAAGGATCAAGCAGATTACTGTTCTATCCCAAGTGCCAAATTGATCCAGCTGATACATGACGTCCGTGTATGCAATGCAGTTAAAACAGAGACAGAATTTTAATGCGGAAATAGAAAGTATTATCTTTAAATTTAAATTGAATACGTTATCCGCTATGGTTAAGCTTGTTTGCTTCGTTGAGTATTAGAAAAGTATTTGAGGCTCAAGCTCTATACGCTCTGGCCTATCAATGAATATCCGTATTTTGTTATTTGGTTTATTAGAAATTTATTTCTTAAAGATATAAAGCTACCAGACGATGTGGATACATAGTGAGTTGAAGAAAAAGAGCCGCGCATCATTGACTCCATAACATTTTTTTTTCAAAAACCGGACACAACAAGTTATTTTTTTCCTATTTTTCATTAAATAATATTTTAGTCCTCACACTTTACTTATGTAAAGACCGTTGAGTTGTCTGTTTTAATTTTTTTACCAAGAAAATATTTATATTCACCAAAGAGTTGCAAAAAACAACAAACGACTGCTAGCGTTGAAAGAACCCGTAACATAAAAACGAATGTTATAGGCTGTACAAATTAAACCGTAAAATTGATTTTGAATTTTTATTTCTGAAATAATTATTGTTCCTTTAATATGCGTTATGGTTATTTATATACACCAGAAGATATTTTCATATGTTCAAGAATAGAGAAATATATTTTTTAAATAATTGTATATTACATATGTATTAAGTGAAAAAAAAGCTTCAGTAAATAAAAAAATGGTAATACTCTTTCTTAAACATCGTAAGAACTCTATTTAAAATCAATTTGGTGCGTATGCACAGATTAATGTCTTTGTTTTAAAGCATTAATTTTGGGCTTAAAGCTTACCAGTGAATCATAGCCGCAGCTTGCCACCATGCTGTGATTGTGGAGATATTGTTGGGGTCTGCTGTGATCGGCTGAACATTGTTATTCAGTTCTTTGTTGTATGCTTTTAAAAAATCTAGAGAAACATTGTGCGGCAATTATTTTAATTTCATCTCTATTTAAATATATTTTGAAAATTTGCATTAAATTACAAAATATTTTTTTTTAAATAATCATAAATAATTTATAAATTTATGATAAAACATAAAAGTATAAATCAAGGAAAACACAACGATAGCTTAAAATAATGTTGAAGATAGAATTTTGAAGCACAATATTTTATCTTCTAGCCTTTAATAAATAAACATACCTATGATGATTACAGTTTTTTTAAATATCGCAAATAAAGACTATTAAAATAAATAATGTATCTTAATGTTTTATTTACATTTTAAGTCAAATAATTTTCTTAATGTTTTATAACAACTTCAGTACCCGAAAAAAAATCAAAGCTGAAACATTATCTAATAGTGTTCATTTTTGTATTAGATTTTTGTTTTTGGTGATTTGGAATACACAAACACTACGTCATTTCAATATTAAAAAATATAATTTGCAATTGTCGTGCAAGTAGTGTCTGTCAGTCAGTCCTGACGCTACTAATTTCAGAAAGCAGGGAAAACCAAATTACTGCACCAATGCATCGAAAGGTGTGGAAATTAAAGATACGCTGTAAAAAAAAATTAAATGACGTCATTGTTTTCGCTTATATTTTAATTTTGTAAAAGGGATCAATGTAAAAAGAGGATTTGATGATGGTTAATTATAAGATCAAGAATCAAACGGGGCGCCGCAGGCCCCCTGCAACACTTATAAAATAATTTGTGTACATTTCAGAAAGTTAAATATGTTGTATTTATCAAACAAGGACAAGTTAGTTGGGCTTTTGAAAAAAATATATATGATGTAAAATCTCTTTACTCACCCATTGCTCCAGTAGTGTTCCATTCATCGAGTTTTATTTCCTCCTTTTTACGTTCAAGCTCCAAGGGCTTGAACTCCAGAGGAAAGCTCACATTTACTGTGTGATCCTGATGGGGTATTTCACCCTGTATTTTTGTTTTCTCCCGGAAAATCAATCGCTTTTCGACACTGACTTGAAACATAGCCATGATGTTGACCAACCCGGCCAGTGTAAAAGTCAAACACAACAGACATAATAATTTGGTTTTAGATACGTTAGCCATGGTAAGTTTTAGAGAAGTTTCCGCATTATATGATTTTAAAGTGATTATAAAGTTGACTAACTACTCTTGAGATTGTCTGATCATATTTTTGCAGAATGGCATTTGTACAAGTCAGCAGACAATGGAAACGGAGCGTCGAATTTAGGTGTCACTTGCCGGCTTGGTCGTAGGGCAAAATCTTCACAATATAGAAAGAACGAGATCAGATCTATAGCGTAACACTATTTTATCAAACATTAGAAATCAACGTTCATCATTTGAATTTTAGGAATACATTTAAAAATTAAGATTGCTTTTCAACATTAAACATAGAAATGAGCTAGCAATAAAAGCTTTGTAAAATTATGAATTCATACTTTGCGCTTGTGTCAATGGGATTCTACCATACCAGAGGCAGTGAGATTTTCCGAATAATTTCTTAGCAACAGTAAAATGTTTTTTCCTGTTAATTAAACTTAATAATTTGTTGAAATATAGTGTTAAATTTGAAATACAAATTCACCTTTTCAATTTCTGTTAATGAATACACACCTTTGGAAAACTTATTCATATGATAAATCTAAATTAAATTTTATGTTTTAATTTCTTGCTATTTCGTTTATTTATTTAAAAAAATTTTTTTAAAACAATTTACAACAACATATTAAACATATAGTCCAAATATCAGTCATGGCACAAGATGATTAATTTCTAAACATAAAAAAATATATAATTGGGTTCAATATAGCAGATTTTTAGTTTAAACACCACAATCACTTAAACATGGCCTGATTACGCAGTGTTGAGCGTAGTTAACAAAGTCGTAACCGGAAAACGATTTGAAATATTATTTTAAAACTGTATGCTGTCAACGTTACACACAAGACACTGAGAAAGATTAAAGTTACAAGACGGTAATTAAAATCGGATGAGGGACGTGTGTGTGAGGTAAATAAAGCGTGGGTTACACAAAAATCAGATCAGGGATTCTAAATCCTACAGGATTAAATGCCTCGGGGGCTGTTGTTAGTTGCATCTCTTTATGTTCGAAGTGTTGGAGCCAAAACAAAATCTAGTTGAAGTCTAATAATTTCTTTACAACTACATATAGCATCTAAATTTTTAGTGATAATCTTTTAAATAAAAAATACCCCAATAAAAATGAGTTTAATTGGTAAAAGTGCAGGGAATAACACAAGTTTGAATAATGTAGTCACATGAATCTTAAATGAATGTTTGTTTTGTAGTGTAGTTTTTGATGTTTTAAGTATGATTCATTGATCCTTAAGCCTTGTCAACAAACAACTGTCCCAAGATCTCCAAAATAAAAAAAAATTGATTTTTTTTAATACAAAAAAATAAAATAAATCTTATTATGGATAATTGCATTTTCAATACAGGATTAAATGTGCAATCTTCATAAATGTCGTTAATGTCAAATTTATAATTATTAATTAAATAGAAAAACGTTATAAGCACAGAAAAATGAATGTTTGTATTCTACAATTTTTCAATATAAAAAAAAATAATTTTTTAACAAGTATAACATTAATTCTAAAGACTTTTAATCAGAGGCATCACTAGGGTTTGTGTCACCCGGGGCGGTAGCTCATGGTGTCACCCCCTGACGACTCAACCCACTGAATTCCTCGGAGTCTTCCAGTGCCAAATAACGGGAGCATACAGAATTTTCCATTTGGTGTCACACCCTGTGATGTTGCACCCGGTGCGATCCGCACCATCTAGTGACGCCGATGCTTAGTGTAACTTACTAAATAATTTTGTGACGGTGACCCGTAAAATAGCACACAACAAAAGAGCGCATGTGAAGATTGGAGATGATTGTTCTAATAGATGGTAATGTTTCAATATGGACTACCAACGAGGTATATAGCGCTCTTATGTTTACACCCTTTTGTCGTCGCTCCTACATCGTGCTCTCTTTATTGACATGTGACAACAATTTAAAGAAGGAAAATGCTCCCCAAATTTGTCAGACAAGCCTTGAACTAAAAACAATAGTTAATTAATTAATTTAATGCTATTTTTAAAGTTTAATTTTTGTCTGTCATACGAACATTTATTATTTTTTTCTAACTTTTGAACGTTTCCAAAATTTAAGTGTAATGTGGCTTTGTTTTGTAACTTTCAAAATTAAAGTAAATCATTCTATGACGGATTAAAAAAAAAGGGGGGGGGGTTCTGTACGGGCTAAAGTCAGGGGTCTCCAAACTTAGTATATTTTATAATAAAGGTGGACAAATGTTTGCATGAATCCATGAAAATGTCATAAATTAAATACATTAATAAAATCATATCTATTAATCTGATCGCTGTGCGGACCGATAGTCTTAGTAATCTATAAACCTGGTTTGATAGGCTCAATAAGAGAAAATATTAAAATAATTTTTTTTTAAATTTACAAATTCCGTTAAACTCTCCTGGTCGTGTGGAAGTGTGTATGCATGCAGTGCAAGCGATGTCTGGATCGATTTGTTTTTTTTTCATTTGTTTTAAATTGTCTTTTTACACTCAATTTTAGGATACCGGCAAATAGTTATTTCTTCGTGTTCGGTTTTTTCATGAATAATCTTTTTGGCTGGGAAGTGCAGTCTTAATCCGCCTCTGCAATAATTATTAAAGAAATATTTAAGCTGCAAAAGGTATAACGTGGCATTTTGACTCAAAAAGAATTCGAGTAAATTCTCTCTATCTTTTCCCTTTTTAACAAAATTGAATCAAGAATTCACTTGCTTAACTTTACTGCTGAAAGAATGTGGAATTATGAATTGTAGACAAAATACTTGAATATAACAGATTATATTTTCAATAATATGCTATATAATGGTCAGACCAGACGTTTTTCCAAGTTAAAAATTCATCGCTGCAGTTGCGGTTCTGATCGGCGTGTTAAATGATATTACAACAAAAAAAAAGGACGTATACTAATGAAAATTAAGCTTCTTAAGTATGTAAAGTGCTTTTGAAACAAAAGACACCGACTCTGTCATGTCCAGTCCTTTAAATATCCTCTCCGGTGCGGCTGTTTCTTTTATTTTCCCCTAATTTGTTTTATTTTAGTTTGATGGGACTCTTGTTTATTATTTGCATGTTAATTTAATTGTTAACTGATATTTTTTTATTAATATTAATTGTATTTTATAAATTTTTCTAGGTGAAAAAAATTTGTCGTGTCTTTTTATTTATTTATTTTTTTGGACATAAAATCGTACACATTTTTTTTTCTACGTCGGTGTCACCCCCCCCCCAATGGTGTCACCCGGGGCGGCCCGCCCCCACCGCATCCCCCTAGTGACGCCACTGCTTTTAATTATTATAAAATTTACACTCCTTCTAATGATAACACAAAATTAAATTTTTAAAGTAAACTATATTTTGTGTTCAAAGTTCCCACAGTAAGTTTCATCACAAGCTTAGAGGCCGCTTTCCATTTATCAACACCGGCATCTTTAACCTCCTGATCAAGGTGAATCAAAACAACAACAAAAAACAACAAAAAACAATTGTTAAAAATACTTCTTCAATGATTGTACGCGTTCCCATTTGGTATGCTTATTCAGAATTTCTAAAAAAATGTATCAACTAAAAGATTTTTTTTTAACGATGCTATGGTGTTTAACATTGTTTTAAACATTTTTTTAGATACAAGGTGTATATATAGGGATCTTCGAAATGCATATATATTGAATATATATATAAATGTTTTGGAGGAAAAAATAACAATCCATATCTCCTACAACCAAGATTTTGAAAAGGACGTTGTGGTTTGAAAAAGTTTTTATTTTTTTAAATTTTGAACTTTTAAAGATAAATCAAGACGATAACTACGTGATAATTACGATATTTGATAATACAATGTTACGGGAAAATCAAAACCAACCTTTTCTCATAAAAATAAGAATTTTTTATTTTATTTTATTTAATTAAACCACAAGCAGTTAGGAAATATAAACAGATATGTAAATAATTTTTTTTTAAATTGTTTCTTCAACGGCTTTTTATAAGCAAAGCCTGCAAAGAAAAGATGGCGTTTGCAGTCGCTCAGCAGCAAACCAATGGAGTAAAAATTATGGTTTAATTTAATGGAGGACATTTAAGCTATATCAAATTAATTCTGCATAAATTAATAATAAAGTTCTTTTTTTTTAATTTGAAAGGGGGGAGGAACGTTAAAAAATAAAAAAAATGCCTTCGTTACTGTAAATGACTTACACAAGTTTATTGGACGAAACTTCTAGTTTTGTATTATTTAATTAATAATGCTTTGGATTTTTTTATACTTTGATCACACAATTCGTTAGTGTATATGGAATGTTAATGTTGTTTTATATACAGGTGTTCACTTTTGAATCGCTTTAAAAAGTTTTTTTCATTTCCGTTTTTATGTATGCGAGTGAGTACATATTGTGGTAAGTTTATTTTTTTCTTTCATTGCATTCTTGGCTTCGATTAGATTTGAGCAAAATTAAATTATTGCTTATGGAGGCATCTTTGGACTATTGTTACATAACGATTAGTAGTTACCAACATTGGGGTATAGTTTTAGAATTGAAGAATGACTTAAAAACGTGGGGCGTGTGCTTTTGAGGTTTTACATATGCAGTTCTCTCATTCTCTCACTTATACATCTCCATTTTGCCTTCTAAATTATAAATCTTTAATTTTTATACCAAACACCTATGTTTGTGTTGTAATTATAAATTAAAATGGGATTTTGAAGCAACTATCCTACGTTTTTAGTCATATTAAATGAAAGTACAAAAACGTATAAGTTTTAATTCATTTTTCTTCTTTTTAGTCCACTTATAAAAATGTGGTTTTTAAAAATCTTTATTTAGCTCTATTTATTTTACACTAAAAAGTATAAGTGTAAAATCATAGAGTATTTCGAAAATTTTATTTCTCTATTTATTTCTTTTATTCTACATAAGAAAATACATTAAATACAAAATACCCTAATTGGTTTCCATATATTATTGATTGCCAGGTCTAACCGCGAGGAGGTGTGGCATTTTACACCCAACACAAACACACACAAACATATGGACAAAAAACAACGCAAACAAAAATACACTTCACTAATTCATAGTTTACTTAAGATAATCTAATTAATCGATAAATCGTTAAAAATTTAATTGATTAACATTAATTTGATCGATTAAAATTCGATTAAAAATTAAGAAAATATTTATAACTAGACGCCACAGACTTACTCGTGGAGAGTGCAAAGAAAGTGGAGAAATAACGGACACAAACTACAGCACGAAGAAATCAAAACAACTCGAGTGAACACATCTGTGGGGGAGGGGGGTACTGCCAACTCATTGTTGGTTTCGAGACATTTCCAGGCGAAATTCGGTACACCTCTAACTTTTATGAAGTCAGCTATCAAACGACAATCGGTTTAAAATAGAGTTACATAATCGATTATCGGTTTTGAAAAAGAAAAAAAACAAACAACAACAACACGCAATTAACTCCCCTAAATATGACTAGCCCTCGCTGGGGTCGGCCAATCACAGTTTATGTTTAAGGGATGGTAGTAATAAATGGGAGGCGGGTAACAACAACCTCATTGTGCATGTCTTTACGTTTACTCGCTATTTTTTTGTTTACTTAGTGCTGCTTTTTGTGTCTGTACTCTCAACCCCACAAACCATTCTGTGCGCTGTCTATGATAAGCAAGTCTCCGGAGTATGCTACGCCACGGGTCTCTCCAGAGTTCCTACTTTTCATTCACTCACAGTCGTTAGCCCAAACCCACCCCATTTTGACAACTGTTTCTTTCAGGATGTCTTCACACGTCACTAAATCATTAGCGGCGTAAGCTACGCCGCGGGTCACCTAGTGTTGGCAATAAAGGGGTGAAAGAACGGGTACAGACATTTTAAAAAAAAACGTTTTCGCTGGGGCTCGAACCCAGGACCTTCCCCGTATAAGGCGGACGTGATAACCTGTACACTATGAATCTCACGTTAGTCTGTGAAGGAACAATGCAAGTGAAACGCAACGACCATTGTTGGTCTCGATACATTGGTCGACCCCAGCGAGGGTCATTCGTCATGTTCGGTTGCACATACTTGCGTCGTGGTGTCTCGCATGGTCACATGAAGAGAATTATACTTATACTAGACGCCCCCGCGGCGTAGCATACGCCGCAGACTTGCTCATAGATAGTGCAAGAAAAAAAGGGAGGGGGAGAACGGACACAAACAGTAGCACGAACAAATGGGAACAACGCGGGTGAACGATGGGGGACCACCGACGCATTTTTGGTAAGTATTTAGGACATCGCCACAATATATAAACAAATATTACAGCCATGAAGCCAAGTTGGAGAGCAACAACTTCGTCCATGAACGAAATATGCGACCAATAGAAACAGACAGGTACCTGGTGAAGGAATTGATATAACATTGAACAAAGCTTTTTTCCGTGACATGCGAAGCGGTGTTTATGTTTGCTAAGAAAGGGGGGAAAAGAATAGGCATTGACATTTTTAAAAATTAAAAAAAACGTATGTTGCTACTTGGGCTTGAACCTAAGACCTTCCGCATGTTAGGCGGATGTAATAACCATTATACTACGAAATACATACACTGTGCAGGAACTTCGAAAGTGAATGTAAAAAACATTGCTGTCTCAAGACATGCCCCACCCCTCCACTACCTTCGCCTGCACACCGTTAACTGTGTTCAGTTGACCTGAGCGAGGGGCATTCGTCATGCTCGGTTGCACATATTTTTGCTGCTTACTTGCCTGGCATGGTCCCATGAAGAGAATTATATATATATATATGCAATTTTTTAAAATTTAATAACATTTTTTTTTACTTACATACTTTCCCCTTTTATTTTCTTTATTTCTTTCATATGAGAAACATTTGTTGTGTTACGTCTAAACATTTGAAAGCAATGGAATTACCGCGACTTAACCGATTTCACGTAATAATCAATCTTGACTTAATGGGATCTATATATGCGTTATAAAATATAATTATTCGAAATTAATTGATTTTAAAAAATCACGATTAATCGAAAAAAAATTCTTAAATCGGTACCAGCCCTAGGTTAAAGTAAAATTTTAATAATACATGTTCACAAACAAGCACACAGATTAATTTTAATAAACGAGAATTTACCTAAATCCCCCCCACCCCCGGAAACAGATGTTGCACATGTGGTGAGAGAGTTTTTTTTTAAATGCTGATGTTAGAGAGTAGATCAATACTGAAGGTTTAAGTTTGACATTGTTAAAATTGATGTAATTATAAATAATCCGAACAAGCGTTCGTCTACAACAGGGGTGTCCAAACTTTTCTGCATGAGGGCCACATTAACAGTCAAACATATCAGTTTGCGGGCCGACTAAACACAGTTTTGTGGTAAACTACAAGGTACAATAGTGTCTATTTTTATTAGGTTAAAAGGTCTCCAGGGGCCGGATGAGAGGGCCTCGCGGGCCGCATCCGGCCTGCGGGCTGTAGTTTGGAGACCCCTGGTCTACAATGTTGTAAACGCATTCTTTCCTTGTTCATACTTTTTTATTAAAAATCTAAAAAGGCGAGCTATAACCGGTGAGGAAATCGAAAAAGTCCAAATTATTAGGGGGAGTGTCTATTGGTAGTCGATCACATAAAGCAAGGGCCCTGCGGATATATAGACGCATTCTTTGTTGTCGCTTCCGTTGTTTGTACCAATGTTCCTGACGTCGTTGTGCTCATCGTTGTAGTCGAGTTTGTTGTTGTTAGCAGTACATTGGGTGGAAGGAAAGGCGTAACAAATTTTAGATTAATTTAGTCAAGTGCTGGAAACTCAAACTGAAATATGTTAAAGAATTTTTTAAAAACACAATCAACATTTATAAGGCAAAGCCAAATTATAGAAAATAGACTATTAAAATACAACAACTGCTCATTTTCATAAACAAAATATTCCAAGTAGAGCTCTTAGTATCTGAGTGTATTTTATTTATTACATATAACTCTTCTATGTATAAGATTATTACGCCCGGCAGTTATCTATTGTTTAAGCTTAGCCTTGGGTTCTTATTAGAGCTTTGAAGGGTAATAGTGTGTTACTTTTCCTTATTTGCTTAGACAACCCATACCATGACTGAATTCTAAAGAAATCTATTTTTTTGGAACTCAAAGTTAATCATAAATGATAAAATAAAAGTAAAACCAATCATTTTTTTTTAATTTTAATTTTTAATTATTTTTTTTAAATTTTTTGGAAATAAAGTTTAAAGTTTCTGTTAACAAACTTAATATAAACAATTTTAAAGGATTACTTTGCGCTTATTTACTACATCATCAACGTTTCAAATAATATCAGATGACCCGATGATGTGGCAGTAACTGCTGTCCGATGAAATGTAGGCCGCGAGCCTAAAGTCTGTCCAAGGTATTCCTAGATGGTAGTATCCGGGGCTTAAAGCCATGATGCACCCAGAATAATTCGATCCTTTCAGAGAAATATAAATTGAACAGGAAAAAAAGAAAAAAATGTTGTTGTATTGATAAAAGAAATATATTCAACAGAAATATAATTATAAGCATCTTGATAAATTTAATTAATAATATATTTAATGAATGTAGATGCATGGATTTAAAGAAGGTCACAACAGCTTTGTGATACAAATTTAATAATAGAAATCACCAGTAATACCAGTACAAGTCGCGTTTTATATTATAAGAAACCCTCTGATATATTGATTTTCCAAAGCAAGATAGACTGTTGCCTGGAAAATGACATCTAGGTCATACTGACTACGCCACATATCGTGGGGTAGGAGTGACGTAATATAAGCTCCGTTCTGACAAGAGGTTACTTTGCTGACGTAGAACGGGTGGGAAGGATCAGTTTTGAAAGTAGTGGAAGGAGCCTTGGGGTAGTGACAACTCCTGGTAGTAACCCGCATTTCTGATGTTTACAAGAGTGGACCCATCATCCACCTGGTTAAGACCATGATGTTTTTGAATTTAAACTTTTAAGAAAATAACAATAATTGCTTTATTTTTTGGTAATTTATATGCCAATATTTCCAAAGAAATGTCCAGCTACTTACTAGTTTGTCTTGTCTTAACAATATAGCCGCTCCTTTATAACAGAAGATTATTGCGTCCACAGAACATGCCGGTCTGTTGGCGAGTGATGCAGCGTTCATAGGCCATGGCTATGATTGTTCTAGACTATTCCCAGCCGCCTTAGTTTCCTCAAATAGTGTCAGGTACCCATTTGGAGATGAGTGGACTCAGGGACACCCTTGGTCCGAGAACATATGCCTGCCATCACGGAGATTCGAACACGTGACCATCGGGTCGCAAGCCGAGAGCGCATGCAAAACATAACACCATACCCAACACAAAACTGATGGTAAAAATATCAAGTATTTTGCCATTGAAATGGTAGTTAAAAATTGTTACAATTTCCCAATTTAAACATACCACAATCTCCGTGTTATCGTAAAGTGCCAGCAGACGAGAAGTGTCCGTTGCAGAGCTGGACGATGGAAACGTGACGTTCTCATTAGACAGACTGTCCACTGGTAAAGTTATGTCAATTGTGTGGTCCGAAGTTGCTGTGCTCGTCTGAAATATATTTTAAAAAATGAATTTTTTTAAAATTGAAAAACAATAAAAGCAATTAATTTCGGAGTGAAGTTTGATTTTATAGAAAACAACAAGTTTTTAATTTTAAAATAAGTTATCAATTATTTTTACTATCTGAAAAGAAGTAGCAATACACATGAATACTCGTTTTTCAATTATATTTCCCAAATCAATTTTTCATGCAAAAATTTGGTTTCTGAGATGCTAACACTCTTTGTTACCTACTGCGTACGCAAAAGTCGTTAATGAAATGTTAAACTCTTAGGAATTATGTTAATTTATTTTCCAAAACTTTACACGAACAATAGATTCTGTATATCTGCATCAATGAAATGAATCTTTTACTGATATCGTTGATGTTTTTCAAAATAATAACTTAAAGCTAAAAATATGTCATTGAAAAATATAAAATTTAAAAAAATAAATATTCATGTCACACGGGCATGATTAAATGTAAAAGGAATACACTGTTTACATAGAAGACTATCTCTATCAGCGCTTTATCGCATGTTCTTGTGTATAAAACCATAAATATTAAATGACATATCTTAAAACAGAATTTCAATGACGTATAAATGTAATGTTCTTTAAGATATTCAGAGTACAATGTAGAAAATGTTTTTGTTGTTTGTATTTAAAGAAAAAATATTTTAAAAGGTACCATGAAAGCAGCATTAGTGCTGACACTTTTCAAATCCATTTGAATGTCATTGTTCATGACGATAAGCTCAACCACAATCCCTGCCTGCACAGTCCCACTAAACAGAATGTTTAAATATCTGAAAACCTTTAAAGATTTTCATGACAGACAAATTTTGGGATTTGTCTGAATTGTATGGTGCGTCAGGATTTCACAAAATTTATTAGTTCACTACCAGCATACAACAACAAAAAATTTGGACTGTTGGGCTAGGAAATCTGAGGAGCAGGGGAGATGCTCCACATGGCGTCATAGTTGACCTTTGACTCCTGGGTCATTTCCGTTTATGGGGGTAACTTCCGGTTATAGGTCACGTCTGGATTCGCCTACTTCCTGTTCCGGTGGGTGGGTGCCAAGATGGCGTACTTCCAGTTCCGGTAGATGGAGCCAAGATGACACCCGGACATGTAGGGTGGGGCGAAGATTGCGACATGGTCATTTGGTTTAGGTGAATTAACTATGCTAGACATGTTAAGTAGTGTACTTAATTATATCGATTAATTAGGATAATAATGTCATGAGTGTCATGTTGTTATACAACATGTTCTTTAGGGGTGTTCTTGTGGTAAATTATTTTTATGCTTAAAGGGTCGTAATTGTGTATTTGAATTTAAACCTTTAAGTTATTTTAAGTTATTCCCCCTTTTTTCTCAAAAATGTGTTGTTGTTTTTTTGTTGTTTTTTTAAACAATTTTATTTAATTATTGAGTGGTTCTCAAAGATTTTTATTTATTTTGAATTGTATTTTATTTGTTGAATGGTAGTATGTAAAGGTTCTCAAGCGATTTCTATTCCATATGTATTGTGTTTACGCAGTTTATTTGTCGAATGATAGTATTTTAGGGTTCTAATTACGATTTTTATGCGTTTCATGTTAGGCGATGTATTTTACTTAGGGTACTCCGCTTGACAGGTTTTGTTGGTGGCGAATTTAATTATAATAACATATTTGGGCAGGTGATGGTAAAGGTCAAAATTCTGGAATGGTTTATTATATATTATAATTAATTAGAGAAATTGAGGAGGGGTGGAAAAAATGGCGGATGTTTATTGGTGTGTAGTATAGGTGTGGTGGTAAAAAGTATGTACAGGAAGACACGAAATAGTGTTGAAATGCGTTAGTTTTGGTTAACATCAATAGTACAAACAAGGAGAGGGGTTTGGATGGACGGACGTTATCACTTGATTTATGACATTTTTTTAATACATTAGTGGAGATCCAGGACAAGTAATGCATTGGTTTAGGTTAAAATCAATAGTACAGATGAGGAGAGAGGTACGGATGGGGGTGGGGGGCAATTTTAGATGTTCTTGGTTAATTTAAGCTTGTTTTCTTTGTAAATTGAAATATTTTTAGTAGTTTTATAGGATTTTTAAAGAAAATTGGCGGTTGTTGTCTTAGTGTGGAGGTCTATGGTATGAAAAGGTCTTTTTTGTTCGTCGTTTTTTATGGGAGGTTTTAAAAATAACTTAAAACGTTGGGCGGGTGTTTGGTATAAAAATTAAAAATTTGTAAATTAGAAGGCAAAAGAGAGATCTGTAAGTGAGAGAATGAGTGAACTACATATGTGAACCGCATAAACGCCCGCCCCACTTTTTAGTCATACAAAATCAAAGTACAGTAGAAGTCCATTAGTCCAGCTCCAACAGTCCGGAATGCCCGATAGTCCTGCATCGCTCCGAAAAATTGTAAACATTTTGGTTTTCTCCAAAAGTGTGTCTTTAAGGCAAATAAAAACGCTCGAGAGCTAATTGGAAGTTTTCGGGGTAGTTCGGGATCATCCGGAAGCGCTCGGTTTGTTCGGAAACAATTAGCGGCCGGCTAGTCTCAGCTGTCACAACAAATAATGGTGCAGTGCAGCACAGTTAATCAATCACGAAGCGTCTTCGCCTTTTTTTGTGCGTTGTTGTTTTTTGTCCTTTCACATCGCAGTAAACTGTACTCTCTACGGTAAAACAGTACATCTGTAGTGACGTATGTAAATTTTGAAACTGTTTATAAGCAAAGTTAGTTTCGTTCTAACTGTACAGTGACCATGTTTTCAAAACCTAAGCCTTTGAGTTCAAAAGGAGAGAAACAAAAACGCGTAACACTGACTCTCAATCAGAAACTAGAAATCATCAAACGGCTAGAAAAAGGTGAGAATAGAAATGTAGTTAAAAAACAAAAAACATTTGTTTTACGGCCAAAGCCTACACTAAAAAGAAGGGGCACAGCCCGATAGACCGGAATTTTTGGTAGTCCGGCACCGAGCCGGTCCCGAACGTGCAGGATTATCGGGATTCTACTGTATTTGAACTTATAAGTTTTAAATTATTTTCTTATTTTTAGTCTAATTATAAAAACTTTGTTTTAAAAAATCCTTTTTTATTTATATTTATTTTTGAGGCCCCTATCCTATTAACTCGTGAAGGATTCCAGATTCAAGGCTTCCGGTTCTGTCGTCAACTTTTGCGAAACCCTCGTAAACAAGTTTTCTGTCTTGCTAGAGAGCTGAAATTTTCACAGTAGGTTTTGCTTGTAGGGAGGATAAAGCTATTAAATTTTCAGATGGATCGCATGTATCATATTTAAATTAATGAATTTTTAGTTTATCTATATATGTAGAGGCCAGCTTTTGTTGACATTTTACGCGTCACGCTGAGTTAAGTTCAACCAACCGTGACCAGTTTTTTTCCGTTTTACAACGAAGGTTATTTAAGGCAATCTCAGTCTGTAAATGTTTGTCGCATCAAAGCATGATAAATACTTTTTAGTTATGTTTCATATATAAGGGATTTATAATCAAAAACTTTGCTTTTACGGGGTTGTTTAATTCAATCCCTTATATTAACTTCCTTTATTTTTACGGGTTTTTTAAATCCCTTATATTAACTTCGCGGCCGTCTCTGTCGTCATCTCATTATCTCATGGGCGGGTGGGCGGAAAAACAAAAGTCGAAAATGACCCACTTCCCGTGATCCGATCGAGCTGAAATTTGGCACACGGACCCGTCTGACCTAACAATGCATCGTATCAAAATCGATCGAACGTACCGTAATAAAATTAATGCATTTTTAGTTTATCCTTATATGAGGTATGCAATTTAAATTCACTGTTTGTTATTGTTTTTTTCCCCACGTGAAAGTTTGAGTTGACGCGTTGAGGCGACGCGTTGAAGCGCCAGGCAGTTTTGTTTCCATTTTACGTATCACAATGAGCTCGGTCAAGCGAATCGATGACCAGACGTTTCCCCTCTCACCCTCCCCCCCCCCAGGAATATGAAGCAAACTTGAGTTAAGACAGATTCAGTCTGTAAATGTTTGAAAATAATCCATACTGTTAGTTATGTCTCATATATAAGGGATTTATAGTCAAAAACTTTGTTTTTACGGGTTTGTTTTATTTAAAAATACAATCCCTTATATTAACTTCACCGTCGTCTCTTGGGTTCGCAGGCGGTAGGTGGGGCGGAAAAACACAAGTAAATGTTTTAAAAATATTCGTAAAGCAAACTTTTTGACTATAAATTCCTTATATATGAGTTATAATTAAAAGTATTGATCATGTTCAAAAGCGACAAACATTTACAGACTTAATCTGCCTTAACTCCTCCTTTTTACCCGGGGGGTGGGGGTGGGAGAGGTGAAAGGTCTGGTCACCGATAGCTGGACCGATCTCAGCGTGACACGTAAAATGTAAACAAAAGCACGCCGTTTCATCGGTTAGTCGCGTCAACGCGCGGACTGAAATAGCACGTGGAACAAAAACAATAACAAACCGTGAAATTGAATTACATATGTCGTATAGAGATAAACTAAAAATGGAATAATTTAATTACAGTACCTTTGATCGATCAGAAATTTTGAAACAATGCATTGGTAGGTGACACAAGACTATGTGCCGAATTTCAGCTCGATGGCATCACGGAAAGTGGGTCATTTTTTACTTTTGTCTTTCCGCCCGACGTAGGAAGAGATGACCACAGACAGAGAGAGAGAGACAAGATTTTGAAGTTAATATAAGGGATTTAATAAAACAAACACGTAAAAATAAAGTTTTTGACTATAAATCCCTTATATATAAGACATAACTAAAAGTATTGATTATGTTTATACGAAACAAACATTTACAGACTGAATCTGTCTTAACTTTCCTTTGCTTTATAACCCGACAGGAAAGAGGTCTGGTCATCGAACGCTGGACCGAGCTCCGCATGACACGTAAAATGTAAACAAAAGCACGCCGGTACACCGAAGGATGGCGTCAACGCGCGAACTTAACTGTCACGTGAAAAAAAACAATAACAAACTGTGAAATTGAATTACATACCTTGTATAGAGATAAACTAAAAATGCATTAATTTAATTACGTTACGTTTGATTGATCTGTAATTTTGATACAATGCATTGTTTGGTGACACAAGTCTATGTGCCAAATTTCAGCTCGATCGCATCACGGGAAGTGGGTCGTTTTTTACTCTTTTTTTCGCCCGACCGACGTACGAAGAGATGACGACAGGCAGAGAGAGAGACAGAGAGACAAGATTTCGAAGTTAATATAAGGGATTTTAAAATGGCACACTCCCCGTGATGCATAGTCGTGTTTTGTGTATGACATGTGTAGTGTGTATAGTAAATCATTACAGATAGAACAAGCGAAATCATAGAATGTCTTATATAGACAATTCATGTGTTGTGAAAAAATATTTCTTCTGCTAAGTGGATCAGCGCTCATATGGAAAGGAGTTAAGAATGTTTAAGTTTATATTTATAGAAAATTTCAAATTTTGCTTACAAATTTCGTCTCTAGATGAACTTGGCTAACATGACATTTAACAGGACTTCATGAATTAAATTAAGTTTTTTAAATCTTTTTTTCAACGCGTAAAAGTAGAACATAAAATGAACAAAGAACTTTTGTGTTAGTTGATCAAATTTTATATCTCTCATTAAATCCCACAATCAAAGACAATAAATATCAATAAAACTTAGAGTTCTCAGTCCCCCTGTGTGACTACTTAGTTTGTGACTAAAAAAATTATGTTCTGCTTTTTCATGCGAGATTCTACATTCCTCACTGCAGCTGGGCCTCATCTTTTTTAAAAAAGTTTTTTTTGTTCATTTTATTCATTTTAGTCCACTAATAAAAACGTGTTGTTTTTTTTTAAATTTTTGTTTACCTCTATTTATTTTACCAAACACCTTATAAGCGCCCGCTCAATGTTTTAATACCCCGGTGATGAGGTCAAGGGTGAACTAAGTGTACTTTTGTTAACTATAGCAGACGGATACATATTATGCTATATAGATATCAACTAAATAAATCCATTAATTTTATTACGATACATTCGATCGATCTGATATTTTGATACTATGCATTGTCAGCCAAGATCTATTTGTGGTAAAATTTTGAGATCTCTAGGGCCATCAAAAGTGGTTAAATTTTACGTTGGAAATTTTTGAAATTTTGCGGTCAGACAGACAGACAGGAACGAAAGTAAGTTAAAAAAACGTTTTAAAAAAAGGGGGAACACTAAGATCGTTAAAAAAACAAAAAGACAACTGAGGACGATTCGGTTATCTTCTCTTGGAGATCAACAATACTGATTTATTAACAATAGTCATGATAACGCTTTACGAAATTATTGAAAGTTTGAATTCTATATCATTTTAGTAATTAAGAAGTTATTTCCTTTTTGACAAGAGCTTTAGAATTAGGTATACATTCAAATTGATAAAAAAATATACTAATAATAAATCAATGACAGCGAACAATATAAAGTCAACCTCATTGTCATCGGAAATGAATACAACTAGGAATTTTAGGAAAGCTGTCACAGTCCTCGAGAAAAAAATCATAATCAAAAATATATTTAACCCCGTTAAAAATCTCTACACTGGTATGGCTTGTATCCCTGTTTTCTAATCAATTGCGCGAAAATCTCAAGCTTACAGATGGCCAACACAATGATCTTCAGTGCTTAAAGCTTATAACCGACTGTGACAGCAATAAGACATTGAAACGTTTGCTTTTCTTAAAATCGATGTTATGAGAATTTCCCGGTGTATTTGCTGGTGAAATGAATCGGAGGCAACAAATTTAGTTTGGTAGATGTTTGATAGTGAATATAATGACTTTTAGCACTAGATATTGAAAGAAGTTCTACCCAGCATGTCTTAATAATGTGAGGCCTGCTATCTTTGACATCCTTCTCTGTGATATTGGTCTTGCAAACCATAAAAAGGGCGAGTAATTCATGTCTCTTACAATCATGATTAAGTTGTAATCAATCATTTAAGGCCATTCAGATCAACTTCAGAAAAACGTATCTCAGTTTAATTTTGATCACATTAAAAGTTAAGCAACCGAAAGTCGGTGTAATTCGGAGCCCAGATATATATCAGCAACCGTAATTCAGTATATTTTGGAGCCTATGTCAACTTTTAAACCTGTTAGTTTGTGTTATTTTGAACTCATTCTAATTTTACAAACCGCAACACGGTGTTATGTTGAACGTAAATCAACGTTAAAACTTGTTCGTTTTAGCCATTATATTTTAACATATTGCTTTTAGTAGTCTATGTACGATAGGCATAGCGATAAATCAATAAAATCCGCCGCAGTGACACGTTTCGCCGCTGATAATTTAATTGATTCAAAGCATGAGATTTGTGAACCAATGACACGTTTTCTCAGTTTGATGATTTGCTATCAACTTAAATCGATTTAAGACCATTTTTGAGTCGTTCAATTTGGACATGTCTGAAAAATACGAGTATCTGGAGATGTGTATCAGTGGACAACGATGTCACGGAAACATAGACCCTGAGGAGTCGAGACACTTTCTTCGTTTATGCGACGACGTCTTTCGCATTCAGATTGTTCGTTGTCAAAAGAACCCATTGAAATAAACAATTGTTTGAAAGGAAACTGAATTTACTCAACAGTGTCATTGAATTTTGAAATGGGAAATTTACAGATACAAGTAGTTAAATAAACTCTAGAATCCAAATAAACTTCCAGTTGAAAGTGGAATTATAGAAAATGAGAGTACCATTCTATACATTAATAAGGGTATTGGATTTGTCAACAGAAGTCTAACAAAAATAAAATTATGAAGTAGTGTTATTTAATGTATTTTATTTTAGAATTTAATGATTAACACGGTTTTATAAGCATTTGTACAGATGGACAAATCTTTCTGTTCTATTCTGGTTCTCACCGAACACCTCACTTTAAAGGTGTATAGGGAAATGGTTAAACTTCCTATTGGCTATGGCTCCAAAGGCTTTAAAGCATAATGTATAATAATATGTAGAAAGTCGTGTGTGGGTCAGGGCCAGGGTGGTAACTGGGACTTTCTTCAGTAAATATTTGACGAAATGACAATGACTTTGTTTCTTTTTTATATAAGAATCAGCTGAAGCCTTTGTCAGCCTTTCACCTTTGTTGACACATCATCATCGGCATCTTTGCTTGTTTTTGCTGAAATTTGTTATTGCTTCTATGTAGTGCCACCGCTTCCTCAAAGTTTTTAATAGATTACTACTGCTGAAAATAAGTAACGATCTTGCTTCTTTTCGCTTATCTTTGGATATTGAAGTCTACTAGTCAAACAAAAACACAATTTACATGGAACAAAAAATATATTTTCTTTCCTTTTCTTGCACATTTATGCAATAATCTTAACTACACATTGTAAGTTAATGGAAATAAAAATAAAAGCTTTTAAACTAAATTTTTTAAAAATTATTCATGGTTAAACAAATTTAAAGAATTAAAGTCAAACACCAATAATTTTAAGCAATTAATTGTGATTATTAGAAAAACCATTTAAAGTTTGCATTAAAATACAACACTCTTGCTCTTAGTAGATAATTTTTGGCGTCCAATACAACTGAGCTGACGTTGCTGTGGTATTCCCTGAATCCTAGTTGACGTAGTCGGGTCAAGGTCTAGCGATTAAAAGAAAAACAGGTAAGAAGTTAAAAATATAATACACATGAAAATATATTATCGTTCTATACCAAATATTAAATTTAGCTTACATTGTGTGTGAAAGAAGTGTTTGTATTTTGTATATGGTTGTTATAATTATTTTCTATTGACACTCACACACAAACACACGTGAAGATGTGTGTTTAAAAATACTTAAGCGATTTAAAGAGTAATTAGAGAAACAGTGATAGCTCTTTATTGATATAGGTTCAACCAATGAAGTCGGTCTACAGGCGTTTTTCAACTTGTTTTCAGGGCGGAATGTTGATTCCTCCTTTCAATGTTACCTGTAAGCTGGTGGACTATCGACAGCGCAGTAAAGTGACCGACGCCGCGCAGCAGTTAGAATTTACCGTGCAGCAAATTTCGATGAGAATAACATAAAATCTGATTCCTTTTTTGTGGGGTGTCAAACTGTGCACAAATAATGTTTTGTTATGCTTATGCTACTTTGCACATGAGTTGTTGTTTGACAAGTTGTTCAAGGACCAACGAACCTGAGAGAGAACAACGCCTATTATTGAAACCCAATCGACATATTTCTGTTTGTCAAAAAATAAATTTAAAAGTCTCAATTAAATTGACTTCTCTCTGTTGTGTAAAAGTCCCCAGAGAGATGCTTTTGTTATATTGTTATGTTATATGGCAATTGATACTGTTTTAAATAAAACGGCTACACTTACCCTAAAAATGTTGACGTAATTCTCCCTGTCTGGCCAAGACGGCAGGAGGTGAAAATGAACCATTAAATATCTTATGGTCTTCAACAAGTCGTGTTCCTTCAAGTAGTCCAGCACACCCCATTCGTCCCCACCTATGTTTAGTTTCACGATATCTAAAGGTTGCTGGAAGAAGAGCGAATGCTTCATTTTATAGAAATATGCTTAATATTTTAAAATTTAACATTAAATATAGTGTAGTTATAATTTATAGCTTTCCATAAATTTTAAAAGATTTTAAACCCCCTCCTCCCCCACCTCGTCACACTTCGTCACAAAAACTTTAAACCCCCTTCCAATATGACGTCACAAATATGTGACACCCCCTCCCCCCCGGAAAATGATATTTTCTATTTCAAAAAAAAATTGCATGTATTAAAGTACTTCATTGTTATTTTAGTATTATTTAGTATAAGTCTGCACTCTAATATCGTTACGCGCGTAAATCCATGTAAAACTTCATAAAATAAATTGTAAGAAATTGAATATTTAAGTGGAACTTTGATTTAAATTAGCGTGTTTTGCCGTGAAGTCACAATTCTTAAACTGCCCCCCCCCCTTTCTCTCGTCACACATCGTCACAAATGTGGGTATTCCCCTCCACCCCTAGGTGCATGATGTGATTTATGGACGGCCCCTTAAAGCAGGGGTGGGCAATTGCTTTGTGCTCGGGGGCCAGATTGTGGTAGCGGAAGAGATCACCGTTTAAAAGGATCGACCAAAGAATTATGAGGGTCCATGCTTCATTAAACACAATGAATTTATCTTCAGTTATGCGCTCTCTTCGGAGGGTTTATTGACCAAACTAATTTTGACATGTTACATCCTACTGTTTAAAATAAAAAAATTAATGACAACTGACTAACCGAAAAAGTGCGTTTTTACACATATTGCGCACGCGCAGTGATTAACGGCTCTATTTTAAAACACTAGACGAACATACTGTCGCGGACATGAAGGATTCTCAGAATATTATGGTAGGCCCCACAAAAAAAACCAAGTGGCGGGCCTAAATATGAGCACCAGGACACAGTTTGCCAACATATGGCTGAAAGTATTTTTTAAATATTTAATTAAGTGATAAAATGTAAAATATTCTATTTATTTGCACAATAGTGAAAAAATTTTAACCAACAGCGCAAAAATAAGGAAAAAAAACAAACAACATATAACACAACAAACTATAACTGTGAACACAATGAAATTAGTTGATGTTGCGTTAAAATATAAAGTCATAGGTGTGCAGCTCCTTCAAACCTGTTTGTGTCCTATCATTTGTTGGATAGCCTTAAATGTCCTCATTTTCCAATGTTTGACTTGTTCATTAGGTCGCCGGTACACATCAGTGTTGGTGGTGCCCAGTCCCATGTTGTAGAAGTGGATGCGGTCACCCCTGAGATGGTCGGTAAGGTTCATTCTGTGTTTAGGGAAAACAGTTTTGTCGAGATTGTTAAAAATACGTTAACATATACATATAAACGAACACACACACACACACATTTACAAACACACACGCACGCACACGCACATGTATATATATGTGTGTGTGCGTGTGAGTTTGTGTGTGTATGTGTGTTTTGTTAAACAAAGAGGTTGCGGTGTAAATGTTGTGTAGTAGAGAAGTAGAGAAGGCCACTTCTGTAAATTGATTATGTTATAGTGATGTGAAAAGCGATTATTATTTAATGCTACAATAGTTACTGGGTGAAGAATTTCAACAAGCAAAATTACACATGCTCTAAATGTTAACTAAATGATATTAAATAGGAATGTTTTACAGTTCAAATCAAATATTACATCTTACCCCTTCTTTAATTAGCTTTCCTGTTGTGGAAAAGGGGCCGTCCATAAATGACGTCACGCGCTTAGAAAAAAAAAGGCGGGATCACGCATTTGTGACGATGTGTGACGAGGGGTAGTGGGGTGTTTAAGAAAAGTAAAGGCACATAAAAAAACGCGCTACTTTAAATAAAAGTTCGACTTAAATATTTGATTGCTTGTAATTTTTTTTTAATGACGTTTTCAATGGCTTCAAGCGTGTTACGATATTAGAGTGCAGTCTTAAACTAAATACATATTTAAATGACAATAATTACTTTGCAAATTGTTAAATTTCAATGAGAAGATACCGCTTTTAGGGGGTTCAAAGCTTTGTGGCGTCATATTGGACAAGGGGGAGGTGTTTAAGTTTTTGTGACGAAGTGTGATGAAAAGGGGGGGGGGTAAAATAAACCAAACATTGCGTTAAGTTATTTATGGACAGCCGCTAACACGAGTCCCATCACTTTAAACCATTGAAAAATCACACAGTTGTTCTTACCCAGGATCAAACGACCAAGTATTGCACCTTATCCACGATGCTGAGTCATCAAAAGAGAAATCGTTCTTTACACTGGACAACAACAGAAATGTATAAGGTATTAGCCACGTTTGGTCTTGAAAGTTGTTAGTACTAAACAAAAACAAATAGCATTATATATATATTTATATATATATATATATATATATATATATATATATATATATATATATATATATATATATCGCTCCCATGGAGGTGGACCTTTGGATCATCCGCCGGAAAGTTTTGGCCTCTACGTGGCCCGGGAGACGAGTAAGGTGTAGAGTTGACTACGACTGAAACTACCAAACCTGAAAAATTTCAATGAGTACAAAATCACCAGAAATCCCCCCCCCCAGAAATCCAGGGAGGAAGAGCTAGACCTTAGAGAGAGGTCTAGTGTAAGGGATGGGAGAGCTAGACCTTAGAGAGAGGTCTGTTGTAAGCGATAGAGAGCTAGACCTTAGATAGAGGTCTGGTGTAAGGGATGGGAAAGCTGCATACCAGAAACTAACAAATCCCGGCTGAGCAAGCCAAAGTCCGAAAGTTTCTCCGGACAAGGGGTGTAGCGCCAACGTTACACCATCAATGGAATGAAGACATCTGTTCAACTCCCTCTCATATAGTTTACAATATAAATTCATCCGCAGGTCGTGGCATTGTTCTTCTAGATCGCCCCCAAAAGACGCATCGTTGTGAGGCGTCTCGAGGGTCGGCTACTGATCCTCCTCTTGTGCCGGTGACGAACGAAAGGCCTGCACGAGTTTTAACGCACACTGACCGTGCATGCATACTAAGAGCCAACTTGTACGTACTCTTAATGTCTTACAAGTGAATGTGTGTGGCATCCGACCGAAAACACAGGAAGTTCTCAAGCTACTCCATGAAAGAGATGAGGACATAGCACTCTTCCAGGAAACGCTTCTGGGAGGGAAGCCGTTTCACCTTAAAGGTTATTCTCTCTATCACTGTAAGTGTGGCAAAGGGTGTCGAGGGATCGCCACAGCGGTGCGAGACGACCTTGCATAAGATGTATTTGAAAAAAAGTTCCTCTACAATATAAATACCATCACGATTAAATACCACAAACGGGATAAGTCCTACGTTATCACCAATAAGTACAACTGACCAAGGAACCCGACATCCCTGCCAATTCGTACTGTAACCCAATTTAGCAGGAGAATCATAGCAGGCGAATTCAATGCCAAATCACCTGACTGGGGCTACGCCGACCGGAATCCATCCGGTCGCTATATTGAGGAAGTTGCACTCAATGCAAACCTCATCCAGCTCCAAAGTGCAGATAGCCCCTCTACCTTACTGCATACGGGAGGGACATAGCACCAAATCCCGGCCAGAATTGTCTCTAATATCAGCGGACCTAGTGTCCCAACACAGTTTGGAAGTCCTAGCAGAAATAGGAAGTGACCATTTAAAATTGAAGACGACCGAAGCTCGTAGGGCCTACAATAAATTAACAGCGGAAGTACCAGATGCGGTCCCAAAAGCAAAAAAGGCCAAATAGGTTGGTACGTGTGAAAACCTCGAACTCGACGACAGAAAGGTATTGCGGCTGGTTAATGTGCTCTCTGGTATAGGAAAAGCAAAAAAAAACCGACCCCACTGGTGATAGATGGGGGAATGAAAGTTGGCGTAGAAAATCGCGCACGTGTGCTGAATAAGGACTTCGTCTATGTAAATTGGAAGGCCAGAGAGACTGAAGAAAGCCGGACTATAAACCGGATGAGAAAGGAGGGGGTTAGGAGGCAAAGTAACGGTCCCCACCTAGAGGTATTCACGGCAAACAGCCATCGATACGTACGAAACAGTGAAAGCACCAGGTCCGACAAGGCCAATAAAGAAATGCTCAAGCAGCTGAGCATTGAAGGGAAGAATAAACTTCGGGGGCTTAATAACAGGACCTGGAATATTTGCATTTTGCCGAAGCAGCGGAAGAAAGCCACAATTATCCCAATTCAGAAGAAAGGAAAACCAGGCGAACGTCTTGACAGCTATCGTCCGATATCGTTGACATCGTGTCTGGGGAAAATAGCTTGACGGATGATAAATGCCAGGCTCTATTGGTTTCTTGAAACGAACAAGTGCATTCCTGTGACAGGGCGGCTTACGTAAGGGACGCCCACCGATGGACCAGGTAGTGCGATTTGTGCAAACTATCACGAATGAGCTACAGTTTCGAAACCCCACATTGGCTGTGTTTTTCGATCTAAAACAGGCCTATGACAAGGTCTGGCGTACTGGACGCATGTATAAGCTCCTGCAATTGGGAATAACAGCGAAAATGCAAGTCTGGATAATATCATTCTTGGAGAATAAAAAGATAAGAACCCGCATGGGGGAGTCAATATCCAGGGAAGCTCGGCTTGAAGAAGTACTCCTGCAGGGGTCTCCTTTGAGCTGTACGCTGTTCCTGGCATACGTTAGTGAAATTCAAACGTCTATCGAGTGCCAGAGCGCAATGTTTGCAGACGACGTGGTTGTCTTGACGTCCGATAAAGACGTAGCGAATTTGCAGTACAGACTACAACGCGACCACGATAACATCGAAGCATATACCAACAAGTGGAGACTAATAGTGAACACACAAAAAACCATCCACTCAATTTTCACAAATGGAATGAATGCACTAAAAACACGATTGTGTGCTTAACATCTGCGGGAAAAGGCTGAATTGGGTCAAGCAGCCAATGTATTTGGGCGTGCGACTGGACCGAAAACTCCAGGTGCACAATCCTATGTGAATTGCGCGCGAAAACCCCTGCTCAATTGTCCCTGATGAAAATAACTGGCTACCACTACTTGGGGGTGCCGACGCAAGAACGCTGATATCTCTTTACCTCAGCAAAGCGTGAGGCGCCATAGACTACAGCCTCCCCATCCAGGCATTTGCGAGCAGAATGGCACTCGCAGACCTGGACATAAACCAAAACCAAGCTCTAAGACTTGTTTGTGGGGCTATACGTATCACACCCAACTCCGTGGTTGAAATATTTGCAAACGGTGAACCGCTTAAATTACGGCGAGAGAAGACAAAACTAACGCTGGTGAAAAGATACCACCGTGGAATGGACTATGGACCGTAATGAACCCTGTTTTCAGATGCAAGACAGGTGCATAAAACGCTCGCGACTGAAACGACCCTCCTTCATGGATGTGATCAACGAGCTTGAGGTTTCAGTCAATTTACACAAAAGCAGGGGGAAAATATCCATGGTCCCAGCGATAGGACTTCACGAGTGCTTCTCTCCGCCCGTTCTACGTTTGACACTGGCAAATACCGTATTTGGGGAAATAAGTCCAGTATAGCTTCAGCAAGAAGAAGCGCTGAGAAATATCGATGCCTATGAAACCAGCGTAGTGAGAGTATACGCAGACGGCTCATGCTTCACAGATGAAGCGGTTACGGCTCACTGATTGAATACCCCCTGGGAGACCAGTAGTAGCTGAACTGTCTGGACTATGTGGGAAACTAGTCTCGAGTGGGGATGCCGAGCTAGAAGCTATTCACAGTGGTGTGAAAATGGTGCGCCTATGCCTATGTAGAAGGAAGACTTTTCCAACAGTCGTAGTCTTCACCAACTCAAGATCATCTTTGGAATCTCTGGGTCGGAGCTTAATGGAGACAAAAACTGTCAATGCTGTACTGGAGATCGTGGACAACATTAGATCTCGAGGGGGGAATGGTCGTCCTACAGTACATTACAGGGCACGTAAAAGTACCACAGCAGGAAAGGGCAAACCTGCTGGTGCAACAGGGCGCTGTCCAGCCCCAAATCGATCGTCTAATTACCCATTTGGAGTTCAAATTGTGGCTAAAAGCCTGCTTTATAGAAAGATGGCTTGCGGGCTTGGAAAATAGTGACATGGCAATGGTGCTTTATAACAAAATGCCACGGCCGTGCAAGCGAGATCCCTGGTGGGAGCTGTCTCGTAGCTGCCAGTCCCTCATTGCGCAGGTCAGATTTAATATCATGTTCTCTATTTTTGTTTCTGCCTAACAGAAGTAAAACACACATTTTTAAGTGTTCAGGGATACCTAACACAGCTGCAGATGATGCAATAGAAACCATGACGTAAAGCCATTAAAAAAATAATTGGCTACGGCAATGCACTGCAATTTAAATAGAAACACAATAAATCCACGAAAAAAGTTAAGACCACACAGGTTGAGGACTTTAGCTGATCTAAAGGTTTATTTGGTAGGATCATTCTCGTAAGACAGGAAATCACAGTTATAAATGTGTTCTCTAACTAATAAGCTAAACACACAAGTTCACATGGCGTATGCAGCCCTAAGTATCTACTATGCCCTACTCTCTGCGTTTACGTTCACATGTTACGTTCTCGTTCCTTTTCCTGTTTAGGTCTCACGTTTCACCCTTTCGTCTTAGTGAGTCTCCCCTTATAGAGGTATACCGAAAACGGCGCTATAGCTTGTCCAGTCATTTCATGCTAATTACGTCATTGGTAAGGTCTGGGCAGTCAATCCTGGCCATACAAGGTTGGTGACTTAGGGATCGGACGGGGCGCAAAGCTTTTCCAGACAAGACAACAATACAATGGTTTACCACATGCTCTTGGGCAATCGTGGCGGTCTACGATGTTCCGCACTCTTTATTTGTCGGCCACTCCCGGCCATAAAGTGTCACCTGTCCGCACCCGTCAAACGACCCTGGGACACAAAGCCACATTAATACTACGAGTGTTGTGATATGAACGTGTGACGCAGCGAGAAATGTGACCTATTATCGAATTCAAAAAAATTCTTTGAGTTTGGGTTTATTACGATTATTTGAGATCTCCTTTAAAAAGTTCATAACTTACTGCATTTAACAAGGCGACTCACCCGAAAGAGTACGCGACACATGACTCCCTCACAAGGTGTATCGTCTCCTGGCATATATAGAAATTTGCATACTTGTTCAGTTCCTGTGGGCACTTGAACCTCAATGTTGAGTTGAAATACCTGAACGCGGGACCGTCATGTGGACGAAATAAACAATATAGTTGGGGGAACTAACTTCATATTACTTTAGTATTCCTTGAAAAGAAACCAATAACGTGAGTAAATATAACATTTTACTTATGTTAAACAGTTGAGTTGTTTGTTTTGATTTTTTACCAAGAAAATATTTATAATCACAAAAGAGTTGCAAAAAACAACACACTAATATTAGCTTCAATGAATGAGTAACATGAAAACGAACGTAGACGTCCTAAACATGTAATCCACTACATTGATTTTGAAATGTTATTTCTGAATGTATTACAGCTCAGTCAATATCCGTTATGACTATTTAAATACAACAGAAAATCTGCTCAAGAATGAAGAAATACTATTTAAAAATTATATGACGAATGACCCTCGCTGGGGCCGACCAATCAGTTTATGTATGGTTGGTATGTCTCGAGACCAACAATGGTTCTTGCGTTTACTTTCGTTGTTCCCTTACAAGATAACATGTGATGCGTAGTGTAGTTGTTATCACGTCCGCGTTTACGTGAGGAAGGTGCTGGGTTCAAGCCCCAAAGAAAACTTTATCATTTCAATATTAAAAATGTTTGCTTGTGCCCGTTATTCCCCACCCCCCCCCCTTTTTTTTAAATGGCTGAACCTCGCTAGGGTCGACCAATCACAGTTTATGTTTGGAAGGCAAGATTGGTGAAGGGTGGTGGGTGGGCAGGTAGATAACCGCTTTGCTAATGTATCGAGACCAACCATTCGTCGGTGGTTCCCCACCGACGTTCACTCACGTTGTTTTGATTTTTTCGGGCTGTAGTTTGTTTCCGATCTTTTCCCCTATCTTTGCACTATCTACTGTCTGAAGTGTATGCTACACCGCATGGCGTATCTAGTAATTTTATATTATACGTATTAAGAAACAAAAAAGATTAAGTAATTTTTTTTAAAAAATATACTTCTTCCTTAAAGCACCATAAGAATTCTGTTAAATCAATTTGGCGAATAGCCACAGATTAATGTCTTTGTTTTACAGCATTAAATGTGTGCTTAAATCTTACCAGTGAATCATAGCTGCAGCTTGCCACCATGCTGTGATTGTTGAGATATTGTTGGGGTCCGCTGCGATCGGCTGAACATTGTTATTCAGTTCTTTGTTGTATGCTTTTAAAAAATCTAGTGAAACATTATGCGGCGATCATATTAATGTAATCTCTCTTAAGATATTTATTTTGAAAGTTTGCATTACGTTAGAAAATATTTATATTCTTTTAAAATGTATTATTAAGATAAAAGTAAAAAGCAAACAAAACACGGCGATAGCTTAAAATAATGTTGACGATATATTTTTTTAAACACAATGTTTTATCTTCTAGCCATTAGTAAATATAACATAACTATGTCGATTACAGTTTTTATTAAAGTATCGCAAATGAAAAGCATCAAAATGAATATTGTGTCTTGAGGTTTTTATTCACATGTTAAGTCAATTAATATTCCCCCATGCGTTTTAACAACTTAACTACCTGGATAAAAATCAAAGCTGAAACAGATCTAATAGTGTTCTTTTTGTTGTGCACTTTAGTTTTTGATGATTTGAAAACCCACAAACACTACGTCATTTTGTTTATATATTTTTTTTTAAATTTCAACCCCTACAACATTCATGCTTAACATGACAATGCTTGAACTTTACAGTTGCGACGAAATATTTCGTCTAATTTAAATTTAGATATAGTTATAGTATCGTCTTCTCAATTGTTACAAATAAATAAAATATTCTCTATGCATAATACCGTAGGAATTTACCGAAACAACGTATCCATGTAAAAGAGTGTAAATCGAAATAAATTTAGAAAATTAAAACTGGTTTAGTTAAATGTTAAACGACAAGTCAATGATTAAAATAAATTTAAGGATTATCAGTCGTATTTTTTTTTAAAATCAAGCTTTAAGCTTATCAAAAGAGTTAAACTACGTCTTCTCTTAACTGTTCGACGTTTAAAAATATATACGATGTAAAATCTTTTTTTACTCACTCATCGCGCCAGTAGTTTTCCACTCATCGAGTTTTATTTCCTCTTTTTTACGTTCAAGCTCCAAGGGCTTGAACTCCAGAGGAAAGCTGACATTTAATGTGTTATCCTGGTGGGGTATTTCCCCCTGTGTTTTTGTTTCCTTCTGGCAAATCAATCTCTTGTCGACACTTACTTGAAACACAACAAAGATGTTGACCAACCCGACCAGTGTAAAAGTCAAACACAACAAACATAATACTTTGGTTTCATATACGTTAGCCATGGTAAGTTTTAAAGAAGTTTCCGCATTATATGATTTTAAAGTGATTATACATACGGCCAACTACTCTTGAGATTGTTTGGTCATATTTTTGCAGAATGGCATTAGTAATCGTCAGTGGAAAATGGAAATGGAGCGTCAAATTCAGGTGTCACTTGGCGGCTTGGTTGTAAGGCAAAATCTGCACAATATACCAAGAACAGAGATTAGGATGTAAAGCTTAAAATTATTTTATGGAGCTTTCGTCATTTGAATTTAGGAATGCATTGAAAGTTAATATTGCCATTCCACACTAAAGATAGAAATGCTTTAGCAATAACCGTTTTGTGAAATGAAGAATTCTTATTTAGCGCTTGCGTCCATGCGATTCTACCATACCTATCTTATCTTATCTATACAGACGCTCCTTCTATGCAGAAAATAAATGCGTCCACAGACCATGACAGGTGATCTGTTGGCAAGTGATGCAGCGTTCACGGCTTGTGGGTTCCACGCATCACCCAGCCGCCTAACTAGTGTTAGGTACCCATTCGGAGCTGGGGTGACTCAGGGACGCCATAGGCCCCAGGAAAAAATCCTTGCCTGCACATGGATCCGAACCCGTGACCATCGGTACGCCAGTCGAGCGCGCTGCCACTCGACCACCCAATACAAGACGCGAGGAGATTCTCCGAATAATTTGTTAGCTATAGTAAAAAAAATTCTCCTGTTAATTAAACTTAAATGTTTATTGCAATAAAATGTTATATTTAAAACACAAATTCACGTTTTCTATTTTTTTTAAAATTTATACACATCTGTGGAAAATGTATCCATATGATGAAGCTGGATTAAATTTTAAGTTTTTACTAGTGGAAAGCCTACTAAGGCTCATACACACGCATAGTTCGTGCGTTGTTTCGTTAAATGACGTTCTGTGCTAAAGTGCTAAAACAATGACGTCATATACAATTTTATTACGGCGAAAATTTTTAATTTATTTATAATAATTTTGCGCGCCTTTTTGCGCGTCTTTCGATGGGGAGACACACGCATAGGGAGGGCGATTATGTATTAGATTTCCTGCAATTTCACCATTTTTTTGTAAAATTTTGAACCATGGAATAAACAAATAGTCCAGAAATCAAAAAGGGCACATGATGTTTTATTTTAAACCAGCAACAAAGCCCATCCAAGGACGTTTCGCCACCATTCGGTGGCATGTTTTAACTCTCCTCCAACAGCCGTCTCGACCGGCATTACATGTGCATCACGTCAAAAATACTATTCATTATAGTTATAATAAATTACTCGTAAAAACATAGATTTTTACTATAAATCCCAACGCGCATAACTCAAAATAAAGTCTCGGAAGAAATACTGCACCAAAAATAACTCGTTTTGAACGTCCGCGTAAACGTGTTCAGTGTGATTGGCTGTAGGAGTCATATGTGTTTGAGGAACCAATCGCTATAGATGACGGGACATCAATACAGGTTTAAATGTGCAACTTAAACTTATTGATTAACTAGACATATATTATAAGCGAGAAATGAATGTTTGTATTATTCTACGGCTTGTCCTTATAATAAAAAAAAATTAACAATTGTCTTGTCTTATCTTGTCTTATCTATACAGACGTTCCTTCTATGCAGAAGATAGTTGCGTCCACAGACCATGACAGATGATCTGTTTGGCAAGTGAAGCAGCGTTCACAGGCCACGGCTTTGTGGTTTCCACGCATTACCCAGCCGCCTATGTAGTTAGGTACCCATTCGGAGCGGGGTGACTCAGGGACGCCCTAGGCCCCGGGAACAAGCCCTTGCCTTCACACGGATTCGAACCCGTGACAATCGGTACGACAGTCCAGTGCGCTGCCACTCGACCACCGCGTTCAATTATCAAATTAATTGGAAACACTTCTAATGTTTATAAAGTTTTCAACTCCTAATGCTAAAACAATATTATTTTTAGTAAACTATATTTTGTGTTCAAATTTCCCACTGATAGCTTCATTACTAGCTTTGGTGTCGCTTGCCATTAATCAACACATGCATCCATAATCATCTGATCAAGTTCATCAAAAACATAAACAATTTGTTCAAGTACTTCTTCAATGGTTTTAAACATTTCCCTTTAGTTAATGCTTATTCGCTATTTTTAGAAACTTATAATCAACAAGGTTTAGTTAAAGACACTTCGGCTTTTTAAACTATTTTAAACATTTTTGGGTTTCCTTACGGCTATGTGTATATTTAGGGGTTTTCGAAATGTATATACATAAATCTTCTAGTGGAAACAAAAAACTATCCATATCTCTTAACACCATGAATTTTTAAACACCGTTGTTGTTTAAAGAAGTAATGTATAGCTTAACGTCGTAACAAGGCATGAACACCTTACACAATCTCATTTAGCAAAAACGTCCACTTGAGTATTTAGTCAATTAATAAAGCTTTAATTTATTTATTTGATCAAACAGCTCGTTTGTTTTTCTTGTATTTTGATGTTAATTTAAAAAAAACGTTAATCAGCATAGATAGCAGTTCACTTTTGAATCGTGTAATTCACGTTTTTATGTTTACCATTACACATTTCAGTAAGTTTTTTTTTAATGCATTCTTGGTTTCGATGAGATTTGAGCTAAATTTAATTATTGCTTAATGACACTCCTTTGAACTTTTGTTATATTATGATTACTAGTAACCAAATTTGGGGTATCATTTAAAAATTAAAGAATGACTTATAGTTTGAATACAATTTGTCGTGTCTCTAGCAAGTGAGTTGAAATAGCTATTGATACTTTTACATTTTTGTAACGGCTAAAAGTTATTTGTCTTGAGACAGGTGTGCATTTTCTTTTAACCTTTTTTTAAAAAAAATAACTTTCGTTATAACTATAAGGCGTGCTACAAAAGGTTTACTCAAGAGTGTGATCAAGGTAATTACGGTTACTATTAGCAACCCATAATTTAACTGATTTATGGAGATATTATGCGTTCCTTAAACATTAAAAAAATTGATTTATATTTTTTACTTCAATTTTAAGTTAATTCAATTTAAATAGGAAAAAATTTCATTTGTTTTTTCGCCTCTTTCATATTTTCTTTCAGAAGATCATGGTTGGTATAAAAATACTTTTTAAAAAATATTTTTCTTTAAAAAAAAATTATTATCATTAAAAAAACACTTAATTCTCCACATTTCATGTAAGAAAATGTAATAAAAATGTTTTGAAACTTGCTTTTCAAATATGTTATGATTTATAATAAAATTCTGTTCGGGATCCGTAATAGCAAAACCTTTACATACGGGATTATTACACTTCAGTCCTCTTTCTTAATATTTTTTTTGTTTCTGGCCCGAGCACCATTGACGATAAGATAAAAGTCAAAATACTATGGTCACTGACAATGTTAACATGGTTTTCAAAGGCTCCATGAAGGAACTCATAATCTTGCGAATATTTTCTCTTCTCACAAAGAAAAAGTAGTCCATGCATCGTACAGTACTCCCTTTTACACATTTACCACTGTTAATGTATTTCAAGCCAAAAAATTTAAAAATAATCTCTGGTTTTCAATACAATAACCTAATTATAAAACTAACGACTAATGTCCCATCAAACACTGAGCAATAATACTAAAAAATAATACCTTATATGTTATGCCTTTCACGCAAGTCAATGCCCCTATAACATTAGGTATTTCTCATTCCACATCGGCCTATGTTGACAATCAAAAATTCTCTAAAATCTCTAAACAATGTTTATATATAAATAAATATATATAAATAAATATATATATATATATATATAAATATATATATAAATATATATATATATATATATATATATATATATATATATATATATATATATATATATATATATATATATATATATATATATATATATATACAGTCAGACCTCTCTAAGTCGAACTCAAAGAGACCGGAAACGAAAATTGACTTAATGAGTTGTCGAGTTAGGCAAAATGGCGAAAAGGCGCAGAATTCGCCCGGGACCTAAGAATTAATTTAAAATAAGGAGGTTTTTTTTTACTTAGTGAAGTTCGACTTAGCGAGGTCTGAATAAATAAATATATGTATATACTCTTTTCTGTAAGATGAAGTGTAACAATAACTATTTCAAATACACTAATTCTTTTATCTGAAATTTAATTAAATTAAACAACTCGTAAAAAGAAACAGTTTGCTATAAATCACTTATATATCAGACATAACTAAAAGTATTGATTATGTTCATTATATAATACCCACTGCGCGACAGACTTGCATAAACATTTTCAGATCGGGAATATATTGTAAAAAGTAGGTTCAATGTAATACGAATCGTAGCTTGCGACAGGAAAATATTAAAAATACTGTTCAGTATAACAGTCTAGTACAAAAATGTATATTGTTACATAGAAATACATTGAGATAAACTAAAAAATCATTCGTTTAATTGCGGTACATTCGATCGATCTGAAATTTTGATACACTGAGTTACTGGGTGACAAAAGTCTATGTGAAAAATTTCAGCTTGATAGCACTTCGGGACTCGGGTCATTTTTCAATTATTTTTTTTCCCGCGGGAACACGAAAAACAGAGATCTCGACAGGCAGACAAGACGGTGAAGTTAATATAATGGATTTAATTACACAAACCGTAAAAACAAAGTTTTTGACTATAAATCCCCTATACAAGAGACATAACTAGAGCACTGTACGTAGAGTGCTTTACTGTATTTGTTATTATAATGTTTGTGTACGTTTCGAGCGCGCGGCGGAAGAATACGCTTTGTTATGGTTGTAGGTCGAGGAAGAGGGGGTCGCTCACTACGGTAAGTCTCAGTACATACGACATTTTGCTTGCTTACACCATCTCTCTCTCTCTCTCTTTCTCTCTCTCTTTCTCTCTCTATCTCTCTCTCTCTCTCTCTCTCTCTCTCTCTCTCTCTCTCTCTCTCTCTCTCTCTCTCTCTCTCTCTGTCTCTCTCGTGGTTTTTTTTCAACTTTTTTTTTCATACGGTAAGGAATTTTTTAAATCTTTTTGAAATACTTAATTAAAAATGTCATTAAATGTTAAATTTGTTAAGCACCGTACGAACAGTACTTTACAGTATATTTTATATTTTATTATCTACCAACTTACACGGAAATTCGGGTTACGACGTACTTAAGAACGGATCAACGTCGTAACCCGAGGACTACCTTGTACCGGGATAGCTAAAACACTCTACCTATATGAACACGTCTTTAAGCCTAGTTTAAAATAAAATGTCTCATATTATAAATACCCCACCATTATCCTGAAGAATAACTCTGAAGAAAAACAGTTTAAAAAGTGTTTTGACTTACCAGAACAATACCATTTTTTTTTCAAAATTATAAACACAAATAACTTAAAGTTTTCAAATATCACTGTGTCAGCTGGTAGCCTAGAGAAAATAAATTTTAATCTAACACACGCCCGTCTTCTTATGTGTTCTTGATCAAAATATAGAGGGTAAAAAAGATTAAATCTATAAGTTTGAGCCTAATCCCTAGACGCATACACTATACACAACTGAAACTGTACATTCGATATTTTAAGGAGTGTGTTGCTAGAATTTTATTGTGCGCTACGAGGGACGGTGTTTACTTATAAGGGTTTTCACATCCCATAGTTTATACACATTGCTATTGCTTGTGACTTAAATTAGCATTTTACAAGTTAGCGCGAGATTATTGACATTTGCATAAAAATCTTGATTGTCCCTAATTATTTTGACTAGCAGATTATGTCCTTTAAATATGGCTTAGAGCATTTTTGACATCATCCCCATTGAATATCTGTCAGAACGTAAAATTTAGTTGACAGTGCATTTGTTTTATAATTTCTATGAGCTACTTGTAAACTCGAATAATAATAAAATGTATACTGATGTACTCTATATACAAAATAAAGTCACGTAAGTTACAAAAGATGGATCCAAGTCTATGCCCCAGACGCGTTATAATTCACGTGTTGGGTCCTAAGATAAACGTCAAATAAGTTATTAAATGATAACATTTGGTATAATTATACTGATAGTAAAAGGGTGAGGGCCAATGACTATTTCTACAGTTATAAATATACTAGCAACAAAGCCCGTCCAAGGACATCTGAAGTTCACGGTGGGAAATCACATTACCCACCTCCATCTGTCCAGAGACCCTACCTCCCCCCCACACCAAGGTCTGTCCAGAGACCTTACCTCCCCCCCACAACACCGCGGTCTGTCGAGAGACCCGACCTTCCCTCCACCAGGGTTTTTTCGAAAAACCCGCCGTCTCGACCGGTCATACATGTGTATCACGTCAAAAATACTATACATTATTTATATAACAACAATACCCACCCTCATCTGTCCAGAGACCCTGCCTCCCCCCTGTCACTCGTCTTGAAGTTACTGATTTGCTTTTCTCTCACTTGTGTTTGTGGGCGTAATAAAATAATATCATCTCAAGCACAACTCTTTACACAACTTGAAGTCAAGGAAAATGCTCTTTGATAACGAAATATCGAATATATATATATATAAATATATATATATATATATATATATATATATATATATATATATATATATATATATATATATATATATATATATATATATATACATATATATATATATATATATATATATATATTCATATACATATGTCACAATACACAACAGTGATTTCTAGAATTTAGATAGCATAAATCAAATACTTAAACTTCTCAACCATCTTATCTTCATCTCTCACAACTACACACTCCATATAACATCCCGTGTCCCCTCGACTCAGTGACCACACTACTAGCTTGCCCTTGGACCTCAGTTGACCTCATAACAATCGCATTCCTTTCTAAACAAATGTTCGCTCCCCCTTTCTCTTTGCTGTCAAACCTGTGAATTTTCACGTGACACCCCACCCCCCCCCCAAATCACCGCCGGTCTGTCCAGAGACCCTACAAGACCGCAGTCTTTCCAGATTTATAATAAATAACCCGTAAAAACAAAGTTTTTGACTACAAATCCCAACGCACGCCGCTTAAAATAAACTCTCGGGAAAAAAAACTGCACCAAAAAATAACTAATTTGAAACGTCTTTCAATATGTAAATGTGATTTAATTTTGCTCCGCCAGGTATTGGCTGTAGGAGTCAGTAGGAGTTTGAAGGACCAAGCGCTATCGATAACCGCACAGAAAGTTGCCTTTTATTATATAGGATAACATTCCTATAATGTAAATGAGAATTTTGTTAATGCATTCGTACCGTACAACGGCTGTTAAAGGACTTTTTTTAAAACCGTTAACTTCCATAAATGTTTCCCATATGGCATATTTTAAGGTTTCAAGAACTATTGATATTTTTCTTCATAACTTTTTGTCTTATTTTATCGTTTAAAATCTCCCGCTTAGAATTTTGTTAAAATATTTTTTTTTAAAGTTTTAATATTACTTTTGGTGTCACCCTGTATAATATATGAATCTTATATCGCAATTAAGCGTGTTAGTGTATTTAACGATGAATTGCGTATTAGTCTATTGAATGACGCCAGTCACTTGATTGGGGACACATTCCAAACTTGAAATGATAACAGGACATCAACTATTTTCAATCAGTCAATCGTTGTTACCCTTTCAAAGTAACTCGTTTAAGGCGTAAATAAAAGAATTAAAGTTATACATGTAGGACAATCATTATGACATGATTATTAGTTCAACAGCTTCAATATGTCAATCTTTAAATTTAACCCAAACAGTGACAATGAAATTCTATGTGATCATTTAAAAAGATGAATCAAAAACAAATAAATATTTAAATATTAAACACATAATTTGAGTAATATTTTCCTTTAGAAATATAGATACATAAAATATTTTTTTTCAAATACGTTTTCTACGCGTGAAACTAAAACGTTCGTGTTTTTTTTAAATTTATTCCAAAATTATTCATTCATAAAATATCCAATTAGTTTGAAAGTAAACTTTTAATAATACCTGACTCAGAAACATGCACACAGATTAATTTTAATAAAGGAAAGGAGAGTTAGCCTTAATCCCTTTTTCTCCGGCGGGGGGGGCGAACAGCAATGAACTCCGGAGACAGATGTTAAAGATATGGTAAGAGAATTTTTAAAAATCGATTTTGCTATTGTGTAGATCAATCCTACTGTTTAAGTTTGACATTGTTAAAAATGGATTAAAATGAAAAGTATATATAAATAATCCAGGCATTCGTTTGTCTACCGTGTAGTAAACGCTATATTTCCTTGTTCATCATTTTTTAAATTAAAAATTGAAAAAGGCGAACTATATCTGGTGAGGAAATCAAAACAGTCCAAATTATGAGGAAGCCAGCAGCAGAAATTCCAATTGCCTGACTAGATGGACGATCATCCCACGTGCTTTTCTTCGTCTGCTTAAACTTAAAAGTATCCCTGTAATTTAACGAAAGGGACTCGATTAATTTCTTAAACTCATTTGACATCATTTGAGCAGATACGTTTCAATTTCGACATACACAAAGATGCGCAGACCAAGAGGGTTTCATTAAATGGATTTGTTGTCGCTGGGAAGGTTGAAACAATATTTTCCTTTGCAGTAGTCGATCTGGGTAGAGGGGAACTTTCTGATTGGCTTTTGGCATCTTGTAAGGTCACAGATTGACTCTTGGAATGATTTTGGCGTCTGTCTTATAGAAACATTCTTTATTGTCACTTCCGTTGGTGGTACCAATGTTCCTGACGTCGTAGCTCTCATCATTGTAGTCGAGTTTGTTGTTGTTAGCAGTACATTGTGTGGAAGGAAGGCCGTATCAAATTTTAGATTAATTTAGTCAAGTGCTGGAAACTCAAACTGAAATATGTTAAAGACTTTTTTTTTACACAATCAACATTTATAAGGCAAAGCCAAAGTATAGACTATTAAAATACAACGACTGCTCATATTTCATAACAAAATATTCATTGTGGAGCTCTAAGTATCTAACTGTATTTTATTTATTACATTTGACTCTTCTATGTATAAGATTATTTCGCCCCGGCGGTTATCCATGATTTTAGCTTAGTCTTGCATTCTAATTAGACTTTTAAAGGATAACAATGTGTTACTTTATCTTGTGTATGTAGCAACCGATTCAACGACTGAATTCTAAAGAAATATATTTATTGTTTTGGCAACTCAAAGTCAATCATAACTGATAAAATACATGTAAAACCAATTTTCAAAAAAAAATTGTATTGAAGTTCAAAGTTGCTGTTAACAAACTTAATATAAACATTTTTAAAGGATTAATTTGCTCTTATTTACTGCATCCATCGGCGTAAGCCTTCCAACTCAGATGATCTTCTCCGTCTGCCGTCCCGTTGTCCGGCTGGTCGGCCCCCCAGTCGTTGATGGAAATATTTGTGTCCGTCGACAGCCAGGTGAATACCCCCTCGTGTAATACGTCACTTCCACCCAGGAATATGTCTCGGTCTCTAAGTGAACCTGGAAAAAATACATTGGAATACAAAGTAGGATCGTATCGCTGTTTTTGAGATGTTGTTAGGTACTAACGCTGTTAAAAAAATAACCATGAGACCTATTTTTTTCAAAGAGATAATAAAGCGAATTAGTAATGTATGTAAATAATACTGCTGTGAACCAACTCTGTCTAAAAATTTGCATATAAAATAATGCTAGATATGAATCATAGTTTGTATTCCAGGGCGGGATTTCTCGAAAATATATTTTAATATGTTACCAGGTGCTAACGTGTTTTAAAGTTTGTCTAAATCTTTTTTTTTAATCTACAATGTTTGTTAAAAAATCCTAGACTATATATTTTTTTTTACAGACGTGGACCTTTATGTATTTATTTATTTTATGTTATGTTTATAGAAAATGTATGACTTAAGTAACTTTTTTAAAAAAAATGAAAATATAAAATTTAGATTTTAAAAAATTATTTGTGTCTTGTGAACTCTTTTGTACCAATGAAATTTCCGTCATTAATATTATACATTTTCAAATCTATTTTCGTCGTCGTTGCGTATAGTATCCAATTGTTGGCTAGCTACAAACGTGTTTGAAAAAATAAAGCAATAAGCTAATGTTGTTTTTAATTTTCTTGTTTAGAAGTTTTCGATGAATTAGAACCGATTTTATTTAGGACATTTCATTTTGGTAGTAGGCTACATTCTTTCTATTTTAAATTATTTGAACAAATTTTTTTCCTAGAATTCAAAACAAGTTTAAATAAAATGTTAATTAGTTGGTCTGAACAGAAATATCAACGAACAGTATTATACAACATAAAATAATGCATATCTTTAAATGAATTCAAAAGAAAAATGTCGCATTCAAGCAAGCGTCGTCACGAGGATGCAAAGACTAATTTTTTTTCAATTTAGAGACTTACAGTTTGAATGAAATTCATGCCGATGTTAATTGTTAAGACCTTTGATCGTTCAATTTATGTTATGTATATTTCATGTTTCAGTTCACTTGATTTAAGAAAAGAGTTGAGACAGGGGTCGGGAAACCATAGCTCACGAGCAAGATGTGGCTCTATTGATGGCTGCATATGGCTCTCCGACAATTGTTCAATTATATTTTAAAAACAAAACACGTTTATTCAGAATCCTTTGATCTAAATATTAATTGCATATATACAAAACAGCATAAAAATATTATTTTAAAAAATTCAGAGACATAATTTTTGTACTGTTAGTGTTGAAATTACACAAAATGCACACATTTACTTGAATTTTTAGTTTTTAACACAATGTTTGGCTGTCAAAGAATTACTTTTCAACATATGTGGTGTTTACGACTCTCTCAGGCAAAAATTTTCCCGACCCCTGGGTTAAGAGATAAGTATTTCGACAGAAGCAGAGTGGATAAACCTAAAAAAAAATTTAAAAGGAGGGAAAATCTACAAAAATAGAAACCATCCTTTTTAAATTGTTGTTAAAGCAGATGATGATACACTTTTTTTTACAATTCTTAAACAACAAGTCCTTACCTCTTAATACAAACATTTTGTCCTTGTGATAGTTGTATGAATCTATTGAGTAGAATTCAGCTACTCTGCTCTTTCTATCAGCGCAGGATGCCTGAAAATCATAAACTATTTTTTTTTAATAATTATTTAGTATTTAATGTCGTTTATACAACATTTTCACTGTGACGTACAATACTAATTATGAAAGGGTGCCTACTTTAAATTCTTGAGATTTTCTTATGAATTTAAGTTTAAAACCGCTTCCTATTCTGTATCAAATATTTCTGCAAAATTAAGAAAAAAATATTATTCTTTTTAAAATATCATGTTGCTTTCGTGTGAAAACATCAGAACTCAGGTAAAAACGTTTGTTATGTTTTATTTCACATAAATTTACTGAACTTTTATAAGTTACGGTAACTGTTTAATTTATTTTGTTTTCGGTACAGTTATCTCTCTTTATTTGGGCTAAATCTTTCAGTTCCATAAAGTCAGTTACCTATTTCACGGCAAATGTATGACAAAGGTGATACCTCCTCTACATTATAGTGATGTAGATAAATAGCATTACTTTGGAGCAGTTCTGGGATACCGATAAAACAAATTAACCGCTGCAGGTGTCTAACACCCTCACATCCAATGGTAGGTCGCATTAAGGCATTGCAATAGCGTTCATGTTAATAAAAAAAAAGAAAAAGAATAAAAAAAACCACAACAATCGGCTTAGTGAATAACACTTTCTCACACCAACTCCTACACTCTCACACCAACTCCCACACTCTCACACCAACTCCCACATTCTCTCACCAACTCCCGCACACTCACGCCAGATCCCACATCCTCGCACCAATCCCACACTCTCTCACCAACTCCCGCACTCTCACAACAGATGCCACATCCTCACATCAAGTCCCACACTCTCTCACCAAGTCCCATACCCTCCCACAACCCATGAAAACTGGCATAAACCTTGTATTAAAGGACGGAAGCCTTATTTCTACAATCGAACATGTCGTCAATGTACTTTGCAGATGATCAAGACAAAACGTTACTCAAAACCATGTACAATTATGTAGAGATAACGGATCACTTTCAAAAATCCTGTAATCGTCTTCCTTCCGACGCCAGTGTCCCCGTACATTTACATGCACACTATTCCCCCTCACAACCATCTTCAGGTCTATCAACTAGACACAAAGAATAACCTTTAAGAATATTTTCCCTAATTCCTGCAACGACAAATTGTCACTTACGATCAGATGCTCGCGCATTCAGCTAGAATTTCGACCTAATGACTTATTATCTATAATATCAAATCTCAGATACTTGGAACTTCCACCTGCGCTGTTTCACCTGTTTAATTGATTAATCAACTCAATTTTTACATTATTCCATTGCTAATTTTATATCGCGGAAAGATTTGGTGGGCGTTATCTAGTTACGTATACTTTAGCAATATTTGATTAAGTTCGTTCCGTTTTATATTTGATTTTTTATAATGTGTCAATTAAGGATCACTCATCGTTTCCTCTGTTTTCAAGCTAAATTTTCTGTAAATTCATTGCCTAAAATTTACATTTAATTTATTTTATACAAATTGATAGCAACTTTTCCAATATAAGGAGATATTGTAAGACATATGTTCATTAAGCTTACTCTTTCAACATTGTTTGAGTAAATTCTTACATTTGCGTTATAAAATGGCATCTTGTTAGTGTTCAGCAAATAGCAGTAACCGTCATTGTAATACTCGCCACCGGGCAGCGCTGTTTCACATGGGTCATCAACATCTGTTACATTCAAGAATTATAACGCATATACAGTCGGACCTCTCTAAGTCGATCTTAAAGGGACAAGGGAAAAAAATTCGACTTACGGAGTTTTCGGGTTAGGGAAATGGCGTAATATGCGCAGATTAATCAAGGACAATGTTGATAGTGAGAGGGGGGACATCCATACCGGCTAGAGGGCTTGGCAGGAAAGAGAAGCGGTGTCTGATATATCATATGAAAGGAAGCCAACTTGCTTTGACATACTGACACAAGTCTGTGAGAGGAGACACCCTAATTCCCTTCCCCAACTTTACTCCCTCCACAGTGGGATGGGGGAAGTAAGTTTTTTTTAAAAGTGTCACAGCATGCATCAAATGCCTTGAAAAATTCGACTAATGGAAGTTGGAAGCCAAAACGCTTCCAGTTAAGGAGATCTAAAATACAATAGTCTTATTGAATTTGACCTAACAATAAATTCGGTTGAGGGAGATTTTTGACTTAGGGAAGTTCGACTTAGCGAGGTCCGACTCGCGATACATGGACAAACAGACATACAAACATAAAGATAAATGGATTGATGTATGGATAAATGAATGGACGGATGGATGGATTAATAGATGGGTGGATGGATAGATGGATGAAATAATATCATCTATGTAAAGCACAAAGCATCCTTACTTAATATAATAATTAGAGCATTTTGGGCCTTTTTAAAATGAGTTAAATTTTCAAAAATATACATCAACGTAAGGATTTTAAAAAAGACTGATAATTTCACTTACATAATTGACAAATGAAACCTTGCTTGGCCTCACAAGTCTTAAATATCACGACAGTATTCAATTTCGAGTAAACTGTGTCCGATATTTGTCGACATTCTTCGGCTATCATCTCGCCTCCAATCCACCAGTCTGATGATATTTTAGGCACATTATTTATATACGAAAAGACAATCCTGTAACGCAAAATTTCTTGGTTCACCCTTTGAAATTCGACTTTTCTAATCATCCATTTATTTCATTTTAAAAAATTGTTTTACAAGAAAACATTTTTTTAAATAACATATTTCATTAGCAGATGTAACATACATTTTGGAATGGGGAGGCTGCATAGGGATTTAGAGAGTAGATTGATATTACGTTTGTTGTTTCAGCTAAATGCCTTCCTCAACGCACAGATAGATGAATACTAATGAAGTTAAATTAAATAAAATACAAACTAAGTTGCTGTGTTATGGTGGGGATATGCAATATTCAGAACATATTAAATTCAACGTAGAGTGGGGTTGCGAAAGATGTCTATTATGTCAAATATTAATAATAATAATATCATAATGGGAAATAACTGAAAAACACTTAAATGCTTGTTTTTAATAATTAAATTTTAAATTTATTTTCTGTATAATGAATGAATTTTTCATGCGAGAGGAATATATACACTTTCCAAAAATACAAGTGAAAAATGTATTATAGACCTTTTTTATTTTTAAAATGATCTCTGATTAATTTATTTCGCTTTGTTTTAGAGGTTTGGATAATGACTAATTTCTGCTCAGTAAAAATGTGTTTGGAATTCATATCCAAACATTTGCCACAAAAGTGTATTTCAGGGTCAGTGGAGTCCTAACAATCATGAATTATTTTTTAGTATATACTTTTGAATGGATGGTACATCACGTATAAGTTCAAATTTTTAATTGCTGACATACTATTACTTGAATCATTCTGGACATAAAGCGATGTTTCGCATTCTGTGTTTAGTACAGAAGCGTAACTGGGTTTTCCGCGCCCTTGGTTAATTCACTTTTTGCGACCTTAAGAAATAGGGATAATAAAAAATTATGCAGAATAAATTGAATACTGAAGGATTAGCCCTCGGCGCCCTTGGCAACTGCCCCGATGCCAAGTCGTTGTTACGCCTCTGGTTGAGTAAGTTTACAATTTGTTCGCACATTTGGATATTAATAAGGAGGTCGGAAATGATATTTCCACACAGTAAATAAATAAAGAACAAAATACAAAGCAAGTTAATGAGAAGCTTTTCCTAAAAATCTTGGATTGTATGGATAATCACCTTGATTTGTTTCGTTCACAGCTTTAATTAGGAAATCTAAGTCTTGAATGTTGGGCTCTCCGAGCTTTGCCTGGGAAATGTTCTTTTCGCATTCCGCCTGCGCATTTGATGCATTTACAGTTTAAAAAAAAATATATCATTTATATTTTTTATATGCATATAACTTATGACCTAACATAAAATTTAAAAAAAAATAATTTAATTTTTTATTTATTGAAACTAAATAAATCGGAAAGTGTTGTTATTTTTTTTTATATACATTTAAAAATATTTTTTCTGCGTATCATTTTTCTCTTTTAATCAAATATTTACGGTAACGTCAATCTGGTGCGTTACAAATTACCTGAGCGTCGGCCCAAGTCATGGCTTGTATCAAGTTTATAGCAGTATCTGTTGTTGTACACAGTCGTGTTCAAAAGAAACATGGTGAGCCTGTGGCAGCTGTTAATACAATTCGGAACATGTGTTTTTTTGTTTTTTTTAAATACAAGCACACTTTAAAAAATACATATTACTGTAATGTAGACCGATAAAAATAAACGGTTGAAATTATCTCAAACTGTCTTGCATATATAGCCACAACATTATCTTGTTTGAACCATCGTACTTATATGACGGTAAGAAAATTATTACTGAGACTTGACATAATTCGCCTGAAAGTTTATAACACAACTAAAGCCGTTATCATAGTTGTATGCTTTTTTAAAAAATACACACAATACTTTGAGAAAGCATGAAAATATTGTTCTACATGTATCTATTCCAATAAAGTAGTAAAAAAACAGCACACAAACTTACATTTTAAGTGAAATAACAACATTAAACCAACTGTTACGATTACGAGATGCATTGCGTCGACACACTAGAAGATGAAAATGTTTTGTGTCAAACTTATAATGCCACATTAATTAACTCCATTCTGGCAAGATCAAGATAAAGATACTCTATCACTGTAGCTGTAAAAATTAAATTGCAGATATATATATATATCAGAGAATATTTTTTTAAAGGAAAAACAACGATACATTTTATATATTCAAGTATAATATTGTTATTGAAATTTTTAAAAACAATTTTAAGAAGATAGTATAATTATTTTACCCTCGCATTTTGTTGAGAAGATATATTTCTTTTTTTGTTGAGGGTTGAAGATACAACTGAATTTCAGTTAGGCCTATCTTTATCATTTATAAAATAAAGAAAGTTCTTACGTATAAACATTTATATCCATAGCTTTAAGACGATATATAATTGTGTTTCTTTAAAAATAAAAAGGGGGGGGGGTGTTGTAACCCTTTCAGAGAATAACAACGCATATTAGGTGTCGTAGTAGGGACATCGCGGTTTAAAAGGAATGCATGTGTTTATATGTCAATAGTGCTTTAGTTTCAATCAAACAGAAACTTTTTGAATAAAAATAAAATTGCTTGCTTTAATTGTGTAATCTTAAAATAATTTCAATCCATATGCCTGATACGACGAAAAAATAGCAAAAAAATTATAAAACCCTTTAAAAAAAAATAAAACTCGTAGTTTAACAAAGCAGTCAATGAAGTGATAAAATTGAAAGATTTATTACTTCCCTTTAATTGTTTGCAAACTTTCCTCTAAGTAAAATCGAAGTGTATGTTTCCAATACGCCTACTTTGTAATCTAAATGTCTGCTAAAGTCTTTATAAAACAAAGTACAAGTTTAACCGTGTGGAACTTACAATTTGGCTAGAATTATAACTACCTTTTTGTTGTATTTTTTTTTAAATTTTGGTTTGCGTTATTACTTGTTTTTATGAGTCAAAATATATGGTCAAGTCAATGAATGACCAATAAAATATTCATTTTCCCCACACAAATTTATTCATTAATTCATAGCACTTTTAATTTACAACAATTTACATAAATAAGACGTGTCAGTCAAGTGCAATAAAACAAACCCGTAAAAACAAAGTTTTTGACTATAAATCCCTTATATATGAGACATAACTAACAGTATTGATTATTTTCAAACATTTACAGACTGACACCGAGTGATGTCCCTTGTCTTTAATAAATGGGGTTGGGATGCGAGGGAGTGTCGGCACGACGGTCGGCGTCAACACGACGGTCGGCGTCAACTCAAACTCACGTGGAACTGGGCAGAAAAAAAACAATAACAAACAGTGAATTTTGAATTACATACCTCATATAAGGATAAACTAAAAATGCTCTAATTTAATTACAGTACGTTCGATCGATCTGAAATTTTGATACGATGCATTGTTAGGTTAGACGGGTCCGTGTTCCAAATTTCAGTTCGATCGGATCATGGGAAGTGGGTCATTTTTGACTTCTGTTTTTCCGCCCGCCCGCCCGCCGAGCCCAAGACAGAGAGAGAGAGAGAGAGAGAGAGAGAGACGGCCGCGAAGTTAATATAAGGGATTTAAAAAACAAACCCGTAAAAACAAAGTTTTTGACTATAAATCCCTTATATATGAGACATAACTAACAGTATTGATTATTTTCAAACATTTACAGACTGAATCTGTCTTAACACAAGTTTGCTTCATAACCCTAGGGGGGGAGGGGTGGGGGGGAGGGGTGGGTGGGAGGGGGAGAGGGGAAAAGTCTGGTCACCGATTCGCTTGACCGAGCTCAGAGCGACACGTAAAATGTAAACAAAAGCGCACCGTCGTTTCGTTGGGTCGCCTCAATGCTCAAACTTTCACGTGGCAAAAAAACAATAACAAATCGTGATTTTAAATTACATACCTCATATAAGGATAAACTAAAAATGCATTAATTTAATTACGGTACGTTCGATCGATCTGAAATTTTGATACGATGCATTGTTAGGTAAGACGGGTCCGTGTGCCAAATTTCAGTTCGATCGGATCATTGGAAGTGGGTCATTTTCGACTTTTGTTTTTCCGCCCGCCGAGCCCATGAGATGATGAGAGAGAGACAGAGAGAGACGGCCGCGAAGTTAATATAAGGGATTTAATTAAACAACCCCGTAAAAACAAAGTTTTTGACTATAAATCCCTTATAGATGAGACATAACTAAAAGTATTGATTATATTCAAACATTTACAGACTGAATCTGTCTTAACTCAACTTTGCATCATAACCCTAGTGGGGGGGGGGAGGGGTGGGTGGGGGGGAGAGGGGAAAAGTCTGGTCACCGATTCGCTTGACCGAGCTCAGAGTGACACGTAAAATGTAAACAAAAGCGCACCGTCGTTTCGTTGGGTCGCCTCAATGCTCAAACTTTCACGTGGCAAAAAAACAATAACAAATCGTGAATTAAAATTACATACCTCATATAAGGATAAACTAAAAATGCATTAATTTAATTACGGTACGTTCGATCGATCTGAAATTTTGATACGATGCATTGTTAGGTAAGACGGGTCCGTGTGCCAAATTTCAGTTCGATCGGATCATTTGAAGTGGGTCATTTTCGACTTTTGTTTTTCCGCCCGCCGAGCCCATGAGATGATGAGAGAGAGACAGAGAGAGAGACAGACAGAGAGAGAGAGACGGCGGTGAAGTTAATATAAGGGATTTAATTAAACAACCCCGTAAAAACAAAGTTTTTGACTATAAATCCCTTATAGATGAGACATAACTAAAAGTATTGATTATATTCAAACATTTACAGACTGAATCTGTCTTAACTCAACTTTGCATCATAACCCTAGTGGGGGGGGGGAGGGGTGGGTGGGGGGAGAGGGGAAAAGTCTGGTCACCGATTCGCTTGACCGAGCTCAGAGTGACACGTAAAATGTAAACAAAAGCGCACCGTCGTTTCGTTGGGTCGCCTCAATGCTCAAACTTTCACGTGGCAAAAAAACAATAACAAATCGTGAATTAAAATTACATACCTCATATAAGGATAAACTAAAAATGCATTAATTTAATTACGGTACGTTCGATCGATCTGAAATTTTGATACGATGCATTGTTAGGTAAGACGGGTCCGTGTGCCAAATTTCAGTTCGATCGGATCATTTGAAGTGGGTCATTTTCGACTTTTGTTTTTCCGCCCGCCGAGCCCATGAGATGATGAGAGACAGACAGAGAGAGAGAGAGAGAGAGAGACAGAGACGGCGGTGAAGTTAATATAAGGGATTTAATTAAACAACCCCGTAAAAACAAAGTTTTTGACTATAAATCCCTTATAGATGAGACATAACTAAAAGTATTGATTATATTCAAACATTTACAGACTGAATCTGTCTTAACTCAACTTTGCATCATAACCCTAGTGGGGGGGGGGAGGGGTGGGTGGGGGGAGAGGGGAAAAGTCTGGTCACCGATTCGCTTGACCGAGCTCAGAGTGACACGTAAAATGTAAACAAAAGCGCACCGTCGTTTCGTTGGGTCGCCTCAATGCTCAAACTTTCACGTGGCAAAAAAACAATAACAAATCGTGAATTAAAATTACATACCTCATATAAGGATAAACTAAAAATGCATTAATTTAATTACGGTACGTTCGATCGATCTGAAATTTTGATACGATGCATTGTTAGGTAAGACGGGTCCGTGTGCCAAATTTCAGTTCGATCGGATCATTGGAAGTGGGTCATTTTCGACTTTTGTTTTTCCGCCCGCCGAGCCCATGAGATGATGAGAGAGAGACAGAGAGAGAGACAGACAGAGAGAGAGAGACGGCGGTGAAGTTAATATAAGGGATTTAAAAATGAAGAGCTATTTTCTCACGGTCGATTGGTCGCGTTTTCGAACTATCGCAAGAAACAATGCCAGCATAATAGAAATAGATTATTTCAAAGAACTTATGATAGAATATTAGGATATTACAAATAAATTATTCTTATGTTTTAGTTGATGGGTTTGTGTTTAACATATTAACATTTAAAAACACAAAACAAATCAACTTAGAAAATTAGTTAAAATATAATTGTATTTTTTTTCTTAAATAAGAAATTCATTTAAGAAAATCACTGACTATTTCAAATAGATCTATTGAAAGACACAAAGGGATAAATAGTTTTTTTTTAAATATTTAAAAGTTTTCTGTTAAAATAATTATCAGGATTTATTTTTGGTCAGAGCACCAAGTTTGCAAATAATATTAATTTTTTTTAAAAATGACCATTGATTGATTCAGGCACAGGCCCTCTAACCGCATATCTTGGTGTGTGTTTCTAATACATCGCAACATTCGAACAATCAGTTTAAAGTTGGCAGGCTGCGGCGATGGTGGAGAAAGGGGCATTTTTTTTCTTTTCCAGACCAACATTGGTTCTTGCGTTCACTTGCGTTGTTTCCTTCACAGAATAACACGTGATTCGTAGTGTAGTGGTTATCACGTCCGCTTTACACGCGGAGGGTGCTGGAGTAGGGATATACTCAGAATAAGCCTACAACGAATATAACACATAATACTTAGGAAAGAATTAATCAGTAACAGTATCGAAGATATCACAGGTGATTATCTCGGCACAAATCGATACTATATGGGCCATGTTTAGATAGAAAAATCGAAATCGCCGTGCCACAATCGATATCAAAGAAGATAAATTTATATATAAAAAAAAAGTAATTCCCATGACCGATGGTCATAGGGGATCCCTAATGTTTCCATTAGAGCTTACTCGGGGATTGTTTATACCTGGTGGGTGCCCTAATTCCCTTCCAGGGATCAGCGGAGGACTTTCTTAGCGTATCATTTATATTGTTGCTTTCCGTGGACTCGATCCCACACCCCTCAGGCGAGCGCACTACTGACTTCGCTATCCAGCCGCTATAAATATTTATCTAAAACGTGTTAAAGGGAATCAGTAAAAAGTAATCACGTTTAATTATATAGGATAATTCAGTGTTGTTGTTTGTGTGTGTGTGTGTGTGTTTTCTTTCTATTTTGTTTATATACGTCTAAGAAAGAAGTCAAATTTTTTTAAATTATAAAAATTATATTTCATGTGTATGTGCTTATCTATTATTGTTATACACAAGTTGTTTTAAAATGTGATGGTTTATTTTCAATAACGCTTTTTAATGCAGATATTACTTATGTAGTTTGTATTTGTGAAGCCCTCTTGAAGTTTAATTAAAAAAAACGCTTCAATTTTTCCACGTAATCTTACATGTTCCCGATAAATCCCGAAGTGGCATTATCCTGTATCGTCGGCGACATTTTATAAAGATATGAGTTCAGCGCTAGTGATGAAAACTTTCGTTCATCCCGTAGAAACCACCGAACCTCCAGCAGATCAATAAGAAACTCCTTGTTTGCATATATACCTTCTTGTTGTACATTTTGCTTTTCAAGTTACCTAATAATATTTCCCTTAGATTTCAAATCTTGCCTGAATTCGGACCTCACCACTTGATATATCACAATGTGTGTCTGTGTTTGTGCGTGTGTGTGTGTGTTAGTATATATATATAATATTGATTTTAAAATTTTGATGATTGTATATATATAAATATATATATCTGAATGTGGATCCCACTTTTTAAATCCATCAATGTTAAAAAAAATATAACAGAGAAAGAATATAATTTCTAATAATCCAAATACATTGTATTCGATATAAAAAAGGTATGGAAAATTTTTTTTTAAATTTGTTTCAAATAAAGGGAGGCAAATTTATATATATATATATATATATATATATAATATATATATATATATATATATATATATATATATATATATATATATATATATATATATATATATATATGTATATATTTATATATATATATATATATCATCGGTTTCGTCCTTGATTGTATTTTATACATTACCTTCTAGTTTATCATTACACTATGAAGCGAAAAGGGTTTACCTAAACAAGATATTTCTAACTTGTTAATCAAAGTATTCGAATAAGCTTAATAAAACAACGATAATACGGAATACCGATATCAAATACAAGATAGAAAATGAAAAATACCATTAAATCCCAATATTGAAATAACGTACTTTAATAGTTATTAAACACCAAAATACATCAATACCAAACTCATGCGCATTAATAAGGATTGAACCTGATATTTAATATGTATCTAAATGTTAAACATGAGTTCTTTTGTATATATCTACTTTAATTTTTTATGCGTACAACATATGTATTGGAATTGACAGAAAATGGAGCAAATTTAAGGGGAAACTCGACCGATAAATACACTTCGCACAGTTCAGGTAATACTAATACAGAAACATGGTATGATTCATTAATAATATGCAATTGAAAAAATTACTAATGCATGGTCATAAAAAATATGCACTATACATACGTAAATTAAAGTATATACAAAAGAACTCATGTGTTGGTTTATCATGTCGTTTCGCCTGTTAATCTTTGATAATGAAGATTTAAAAATTTTAAGAAGCGAATTACATCCGGAATGGATATCAAGAGAGTCCAGGATATAACAAGGATTAAACCGGAAACTCCAATCACGTGACAAGATGGCCGATCATCCCACGTGCTGGTTTTCGTGTGCTTATACATGAAAGTGTCTCGGTAATTTACGAACAGTGACTCGATCATTTTCTTAAAATCTTGGGTCTTCAGGTCGTGGGACGTGTTTATCTGAGGCGAACAAAGCGATGTACAGACAATCAGTGTTTGATTTAAAAAGTATGTCGTTGTAGTCGTAGAGGGACCTGTGTTCTCGTTTCCTGTCGTCTGGATCTGCAGTGAGGATGATGCCGATTGGTTTTCTGCGACTGGAGTTGTCGATTTATTGGATCCACGGTTTGCTTGCTGTTTGTCAACAGTCGTATGTTCATACTGATCCGTTTGAGGTTCAGTGGTTTGTACTGCGTCAGACGTACTCGGCACAGTCGTGGCGTCAGTTGTTGTAGTCAACTTTGTTGTAGTTTCCGGGAGGTTTGGTGGTGGAAAAGGCGCGTCTTCTCTTAAATTAATGTATTCGAGTGCTGGAAAAGAAATCTGGAAAATATTAAGCCAAATGTGTAACTAAATTTTTTTTAAGGGTACAAAGCAGACATAATTTTTTTTATTATTGGGATTTAATACGTGAAATGAAAAGTAAAAAATACATAATTTGATGATGCTATTCAGAAGCGTAACTTGGTTTTCCACGCTCAGTTGTAATTCATTTTTGGCTCCCTTGAGAAATAAAGAAAACTACTAAATTATAATACATAATAAATTGATTATTGAGAGATTAGTCCTCGGAGCCCTTGATAAATGCCCTGATGCCAAGTCGTTGTTACGCATCTGATGCTTTTCTTCGAAAATATAAAAAAAAGAAAACAAAATCAAATAAATCCTTTGAATATATTTAAAGATGCTGACAGAAAATGTCTACGAATGACTAAGTTTAGAGAAATTTTCTTGCCTTTAAGCCCGAATTAGACGAAATTTGTCAACATGATTGCATTTTGTACAAAATCAATGTTGTTCGTTTACAGATTTTAATTAAGGTACCATACAACATAACGCAAACAATATATTTTGTTTGTCTTAACGTCCTAATTAAAGGCTTTTAGTGGATTAAAAAATTAATATTTGGAAATTTCTTTCTATCTAGATTGACAGCCCATGGATTTACCAAATTTGAAAATCGTAATGTTATTTGACATATTAAAGTCCTGTAACGATTACCAGAAGATTACGGAATATATCAATATTGAGGCATAAAAACGAGTCAAAGAAGTAATTCTTTAACGCTAACAGATTTTTAACAGCAGTATTAAATGAAATGCAGATCGTTGTACTCTTTAACATGTTCTAATATGAAGTTTTTATTTTTTTATCTATGCTGTTAAGTCATTCATCCATGTATAAATATAAAGTCAATATTACTGTAACTAGTGGTGACAAGGCTTATAAAACCACTAATCTGTCTATTTCAAGTCAACATCTACAGAAAGAAACTCAAGTGTTACAATAAAAAAAAACGTTTACCTTGCTATTATTTGAACCAATTTCAACCGTTCCAATGACGTCACTGGACCCCAGTGGGTGGCAGTAGCTGCTATCAGTTGATTGAAAACTGTAAGCGGCGAATGTCACATTTGTCCCGGGTAATCCTATATGGTAGTATCCGGGTGACAAAGTCATGGTGCATCCTGAGTAGATCGTCCCTATGGTGTAAACATTTTTTATATGGTTATAAGATTTTTAAAAGATTAAATTTTTAAACCAAATAAATGAAACATCAAATTTAAAATAAAAATGCTATTTATTTGGTCTTAATATCCACATTTCCAGAACGAGTAATTGCATAAAACTCTTTGTCTCTTTCAACTGTTGATATTTTACTCAATACACTGCTCTCTCAAGTTCGAAATTCAGTGTTAAACACGTCTCCTATTGTTCTCAAAACCCTTTGTTTCGACATTGATATATAATTTTCCCGCTTAAGCATACAAAGATTATAAATCCAACATTTCTACACACAAAAAAATGGTATTTTGCAGAGGACAGCTCCTTGCGTTTCTTTATTGGTGCGTCTTTTTAAAGCATAGAATAGCCCCTTTAACAGCCTCCTTGTTGTATTTGTATACACGATAACGAGAAATAAATATTTCAATGTACAAACAACATCTGTACTTTGATTATCAGACCTTGTCAATTGCCATACAACTTACTCAGATAAAACCGCCCTGACCACAACAATAAAATAATCAATAAACTAAATTCCGCGCTGAAACTACTTGTATTCAATTTTACATGCTGCAGTCGTAGCTACCCCCTTCCCCAGAATGGAGACATTTGCCCATCGCTAAAAGCACGTAATCAAATCAATCTATACCAATAAAGATTGTGTGTTTTGTTGTTTTTTTTATTTGTGTTGGGTTTTTTAATGTTTTTTTAACATTATGTTCGAATGTCAAGGATTGTGTAGAATAAATTACAAAATATTTTTTTGAAAATGGCTACTTCTATTCTTTTTATGCTATTTTTAAATACTATTTAATTTTTAAAAATTAATATATCATCTGCCCGAAGACGTGTTTTCTAATTGAACCTTACAGTCGAATTTTAGAAATATTGGGAAAAGTTCCCTTTAAGCTGCGCCTTTGCGCAGATATCTGACTGACGTCGCGCAGCAGTTTTTAAATGCTGCGCTACAAATTTTGATAATAATAAAATAATATGTGTATATTGAGTGCATAATTATGCCACAAAAACGGCTGCTGTGAAACTTTGCTCAAGTGTTTATCATAAATTTATTTTCAAAAGTACCAAAGAAAATTAGAGTCAACATGGACACAGGGATAAAAAAAAGTCTTTGGCAGAAATCACCTTGTATAACACTGCAAATAGGCGAGTAATGTTCTAGAACCGCCCCAACGTACTGGGTTTCAATAGCGATTGCCACGGTCTCTTCTACAGTGATTCTCACGTCGTACTGGCTGCGCCACAAAGTCTGTGGTAAAAGGGACGTAATACATGCCCCATTCTGGCTCATGGATACTTTGGTGACGTAGAACGGGTGGTAGGGGTCACTTTTGATGACGTGAAATGAGCCTTGTGCTAGCGACATTTCTTGGAAGTGACCTGCTTTGCTTATGATCACGTTAACAAGAGGTGATCCATGTACCTAAAAAGGTAGTCAACAAAGATTTTTTTTTATTTTATGGGAAAGAAAAGTTTATATCATTTTAACAAGAAAGCGCGTGTTGATTAAACGATGTTAAAGAATTGTATTTAAATGAGTATAAACAATAAGACCATCCCTCCACTTAGAAACCATTTTTGTATGTCCTAGAAAATATATTAAGATTTTATTTACGTTGCGACGTACCGCTATTTCCGTGTTGTCATAAAGAGCTAGAAGACGGTACGTGTCTAAAGTAGAGCTGGACGATGGAAACGTGACGTACTCAGTGGATAGACTGTCCACCGGCACAGCCATGTCAATTGTATGTTCCAAAGTTCCCGTGCTTGTCTTTAACAAGAAATATAAGGCAAAATTAAATCTTGATGTACGCTTGTTTATCTTTCAAAAGTAACGCAATCTTGGCAAATTATTCTTGTAAAGTCTGTTTCATTTATAATTAAGAGAATTACTTTCCACGATCAGTGTTAATTTCACGATGCTGCTATATATGTAGTTGAGGGGGGCGAGGGTATAATGGTTTTTTAAAAATTATGTTGAAATTTTATTTTAGAGTGTACTTAATTGGTCGTTTGGCCATAAATGGTATAAGCGTCTGGACGAATCAGAGCAAGGTACTATAACTAAATGTGTATCAAGTAGTGTCTCCTCATCTTATTTTTTTGTGAAGCCTGTTCAAGTCAGTGACTGTCATCTCCCATAATATTTTTTTTGTGCTTGGTCCTATTGTCAGATGGGCTTTTCGCGCTTTTCTTTTTCTAATGGAAATAACTGCGAGGCGAGATTATGTTTCATGATATAATAAAACAAACCCGTAAAAACAAAGTTTTTGACTATAAATCCCTTATATATGAGACATAACTAACAGTATTGATTATTTTCAAACGCGACAAACATTTACAGACTGAATCTGTCTTAACTCAACTTTGCTTCATAACCCTGAGGGGAAAAGTCTGGTCACCGATCGCTGGTCCGAGCTCAGCGTGACACGTAAAATGTAAACAAAAGCACGACGGTACTTTGATGAGTCGCGTCAAAGCGTCAACTCAAACTCTCACGTGGAAAAAAAAACAATAACAAACCGTGAATTTGAATTACATATGTTATATAATGATAAACTAAAAACGCATTAATTTATTTACGGTACGTTCGATCGATCTGAAATTTTGATACGATGCATTGTTAGGTGAGTCGGGTATATGTGCCAAATTTTAGCTCGATCACATCACGGAAAAAGGGTCATTTTTTACTTTTCCTTTTCCACCCGACCGACGAAAGAAGACAAGATTTCGAAGTTAATATAAGGGATTTAATCAAACAAACCCTTAAAAACAAAAGTTTTTTACTATAAATTCTTAGTATATGTGACATAACTAACAGTATTGATTATGTTCAAACACGACAAACATTTACAGACTTTATCTGTCTTAACTGCCATTTGCTTTATAACCCGGGGGGGGGATGGCGAGGGGAAAGTTCTGGTCACCGATCGCTGGATCGAGCTCAGCGTGACACGTAAGATGTAAACAAACGCACGCCGGTACATCGCTCCAACGCGCGAATTGAGATGTCACGTGAAAAAAAAACAATAACAAACCGTGAAATTGAATTACATACCTCGTAAAGAGATAAACAAAAAATGCATTAATTTAATTACGGTACGTTCGATCGATCTGAAATTTTGATACGATGCATTGTTAGGTGACACGGGTCCGTGTGCCAAATTTCAGCTCGATGGATTCACGGGAAGTGGGTCATTTTTTACTTTTGTTTTTCAGCCCGCCCAAGACAGAAAGAGATGACGACAGAGACGTTGGTGAAGTTAATATAAGGGATTTCAAAAATTGGCCACCTTTTAAAATACTTTTAGTAAAATTTTTCAATGTCAACTGGCTCTCCATTCAAACCTTAGGTAGGAGTTAAACGTTTAAATTAAACTGACCCAATGACTTCATACACATATCCTCTATAATAAAAGGCAATGTTTTGTCTGGTCATCGAAAGCTATTGGTCCCTCAAACGAATATGGCTCATACAGCCAATCATATTGAACACGTTTACGCGGACGTTCAAAACGAGTAATTTTTGGTGCAGTATTTCTTTTCAAGACTTTATTTTGAGTTATACGCGTTGGGATTTATAGTCAAATCAAATGCTCTCTTTTTTACGAGTTATTTATTTTAACTATAATTAAGTAGAAGCCCAGCGGCGTAGCAATCGCCTCAGACTTGCTCATGGAGAGGGCAAAGAAAGTTGAGAAAGAACGTACACAAAATACAGCACAAGAAATCAAAACAACGTCGGTTTGGGGGGAGGGGGGGAACTACCAACTCATTGTTTATTTTCGAGACATTTGCAGGCGAAATTCGGTACACCCCTAAGTTCTATGAAGTCAGCTGTAAAAGGATAATCGGTTTAAAATCGGTGTTTCATAATCGATAATCGATTTCCCAAAAAAACAACAACACGCAATTAACAACCCTAAATATGACTAACCCTCGCTAGGATCGGCCAAACAAAGTTTATGTTTAAGGGGTGGTAGTAATAGATGGGAGGCGGGTAACAACAACCTCAGTGTGCTTGTCTCCAAGCTTACTCGCATTTTTACTTACTTTGTGTTGCTTTTTGTGTCTGTACTCACACACCTCACCCCCGCCCCCATCCGTTCTTTGCACTGTCTCTTATGAGCAAGTCTGCGGCGTATGCTACGCCGCAGGACTCTCCAGAATTCCTTCTTTTCATTCAATCACAGTCGTTTGCCCAAACCCATCCCATTTTGACAACTGTGACTTTCAGAAGTCTTCACCCGTAACTAAATCAGCTGGTGTTGGCAATAAAGTGGTGAAAGAACGGGCACAAACAGACATTTTTAAAAAGTTAAAAAAACAACGTTTTCTTGGGGCTTGAACCCAGGACCATCGATGTATAAGGCGGACTTGATAACCAGTACACTACGAATTTCACATTTACTGTGAAGGTACAATGCAAGTGAACGCAAGTGCATTGTTGTCAGCCACCACCTTTTTTTTTCATTTCATCCCCCAACGCTGGCCAACAGTGTTTAAGGTAAATGCATAAAATAAAAACAGGGTATTAGTAGGCCTGACAGGACGTAACACAACAGCGAACGTTTCGGCAAAGAGCCTTCTTCAACGGACAAATAGTACACAAATGAAACGAATAAAACGAAATAATAGAAAAAAACACTTAGCTGCGGTGAAATCCAAGTAGTCCAGTAAAGATCCAACAGTGTTTAGTTGACCCGAGCGAGGGTCATTCGGCACGCTCTGTTGCACATGAAGCTTCTTGTTGCTTCGCAGGGCCGACCACGTGATGCACATGTATGCCGGTCAAGACGGCTATTATAGGGGAGTTACAACATGCCACCGAACGGTGGCGGTACGTCATTGGACGGGCTTTGTTGCTCGTATAGTATAAAAGTCAACATGTTCGACAAAGAGGTCATGGGATAACAACTCACACCTGGATTTTCATTCTAGTGGGTAATGGTAATTCTTAAATCCCAATATAAAATCGTTTATTGTACTCAACACCATAAACATTATGTCACCTATGTTTTTTTCATACTTTTATATTAACCATCATTTAACTATAATTATGTATGTCACCTGCACGCGTCGGCTACCGCTGTACACTACCACAGGTTTGTTGGCATAGACGAACGATCCGCTGAAGTCATCTAAAGCCTGAAAGTTTGCGGTATCGAGCTGACCAAGACGAATGGACGCATTGTACATACATCTGTCATTAAAAATGTATTAAAATCAATGACACATGATTCCAGCTGTAGAGAGCTTTTATGCAAAATGGTATTATAGATATTTATTCTTATAATAATTAGTATTATTATTTTGACTATCATACAACCTTTTTGTCCTTTTAGCTATACATTCACAATTTAAAATGATAAAAAGAAAATGCTATTTCTCTACAATTCAGATTTTTAAAATAATTTACCCTTCGATCATTCAAGGACTCCACAGGCGTATTTATACGAATAAAAATGAAAAGTTAAAAAAATTAAAGAAATTTTTTTTACATTATGTCATAAAATTCACTCACTGAAAGCTGAAGCTATGAACACTGATGCTGACTGGTTGATGCTTTTGTCTCGGTAACTTTAGTATGACTTCTGTTTCACTTTCCAGTGCAGTTATTGCCATCTGTTGATGTACAAAATTAATTTGGAACAAAACTAAAAATAAAAAAGAGAAATATTATATTCTGTATTTAAAAGAAATATGTTTTTAATATAAATAATAATTTAAATAATTATCTTTCTACTTTCATTTTTGTCTTAACGGACTCAATGCACCCATGTAGACGATATTAGACGTCCATTAAATATGTGTTTTCCGAATTAATTAGATTTTTCTACATTGAAGAAAAATAGTTTTTAAAGCTATAATTTTTAAATAATTAAATATTAGATATAAATTGTGATATATATATATATATATATATATATATATATATATATATATATATATATATATATATATATATATATATATATATATACTTATATATATATATATATATATACATACATATGTATATACATATATATATATATATATATATATATATATATATATATTATACATATATATATATATATATATATATATATATATATATATATATATATATATATAATATATATATATATATATATATATATATATGTTAATGCTGCGGAAATAAACGATTAATTTCTCGATTAATCGTTAAAAATTTTAACGATAAATCGACCCATCACTTACCAATTATTGGAAGTCAAACAGTAAAAAAATAATAAAAAATAGCTTCCAATAAATAATAAAAATATATAAATTAGGGCTGTTAACGATAATTTAAATTTGATCGTTAACTTTTGAAAAAAATTAACGATTAATTACTCGTTAATTTCGATTAAAGCCAAAATTAAAATTTACGATGTAATAAGTAACACTTATTAAACGTTCTTGTTGAATATATAAATAACACTGGAATGTCTCCTTAATATGGCATCTTTTAACCAACTACACAAAAAGACAAGTGAGTTGACATTATTTGGTTCAAGTTGTGAGCGGGTCTAGTTGACAATGTAACCAGCCGAGCTGAACAATAATTCACATGGAAATGAGGTAACTGGTATGCACAAAACGGTCTTGGCAAGGAATGACATTTTCGGATATCAGTTTTCATTAAGTTTTCACCATTGTAGAGGGTTAATGGATTCAGGAACTTTCATCTCCCTTTTGTAGCGCAGTAATTCATCAGAAAAGCTATCGACAATACGCTTTTCATTTGGTTTGATAAGTAGGCAAAGTGTTAGAACCAAGGTAGGAAAACTTTATCAACATTTTGAACATTCACGTCAGTCAATAGTTTAAAACCAAAATGTTCGTGTAATCGTCAGGAAATTTGTTGTTATTTATCGGCCGCTACATTTAATTATTTATTATTTTACTTTTCGACTTCCACTAATTTGTAAGAGATGGGTAGATTAATCATTGAAAAATATTTTAATCGTTAACATTTTTAACGATTAATCGAGAAATCAATCGTTAATTTCCGCAGCCCTTATATATATACACATATTTCTAAACTTTAAAAAATTTTCATTCTTTCGTTAGTAGTTTTTTTTTCATTACTACGCCGTGTGACTTTTTAGGGTAGTATAAATAATTATTAAAAGAACCTGGCTCCCTGACTCCTGTAACGCGTTGGTTAAAACAAAGTAACCGGAAGTGAAGAGTTGGACCGGAAAAACCAGGGTTGTTCCAATATGGCTGCTGGAAGTTTGATAGAGAACTACCGTCACGTGACTAGTTGTCTTCAGCTGGACGACTCCGTGATAGACGTCTGTCGGCAATCGTAGATTGACGTCATTGGAGATAAATTAAAATAATAATAACTAATGAAGATTTTGAGTTAATTCATGTGAATTAATAAAGCTATCGGATCACTATATATAAATGATCAAATATATAATTATAATCTTTGAAATTTAAAGTTTAATATAAAATTTAGTGTTGCTTTTGGCATTACGTCATTTAACCCTGGTTTTAGAAATTTTGAATAAAAGAAAGCAGGAATATAAATAAATACGTTTTCTATAATTAGCTATTATTTTTGTGTTTAAGTTAGTATCAAATTTGTCATTTGAATGAGTCATTGTGTTAACGTGCATCAGAAAAGGCAATATGTTGAGATATATATTTTTAAAAATCCACACAAAAAATATATGTATTATTAGTATCGCTTTAACGGAATTTAAACTTACAGTACCTGTTCCTGCCATCTCTATGCCCCTGTCAACGGTGTAGTTGACGTCATGGTACGATGTGACCCAATCGTACGTCATGTTGAGCATCATGTTGTTCAGGCGTTGGGTGAAATGCAGGTAAGTAACACCCAAATTACCTATATTTTAATTAAGATATGTTACCATGTGTCTATGAAATTTAATTTTCGTATTTGAATGACTGTTGAAAGACCTGTAGATATGTTTACTAATGGGAAGTTGCAAACACCTGTTGATAGGTTTACTAATGGGAAGTCCCAAACACCTGATGATATGTTTGTTAATGGGAAGTTCCAAACACCTGAGGATATGTTTACTAATGGGAAGTTCCAAAACCTGTTGATATGTTTACTAATGGGAAGTTCCAAACACCTGTTGATATGTTTACTAATGGGAAGTTCCAAACACCTGTTGATATGTTTACTAATGGGAAGTCCCAAACACCTGTTGTAAATGTTTACTAATGGGAAGTCCCAAACACCCTTGAAAAGTCAAATATTTAAGCTTTTTATTTATTTATCACCCTCTAATTATTAAAGTCTACCTGTTAAGCTTAGATAATTATATCCCAAACTAATTTGATCCAAGACCGTAAAAATGATTTTATGTATGTTTTATACATATAAATACTGTCACTCAAGGATAGGACTACACAGCCACATGAGGAAATGCAACCCAACCCTACGGTGATGCACCATCGTCTCTCCAGACGGAATGATGCCGATGAATGAAAATACAATATAAATCCTATCTACTCCCTTTTTTTAAAACTAACTTCTCTTCTATCGATATATTCACTAAAATTGTTGGAAAAACGTGGCTTTAAAAAAAATATAAAGGGATTTTTGTTTTCTTTGATCTTTGTTGGGTAATAGAAGTCAAAACAAAACTAAACAACTATATAGTGTTAGTTTTGTTTCATCTATTTTATGAAAATAAATGCATCCGTAACTACAAATGTTATAAGTATAAGTAGTCGCCAAAAAAGTCTTTATTTAATGCATTCCTATGTTACAAACACTGTGCGAGCAGTTCAAAATACCTGAGGTGACTTGAATGTTTGATGACTTGACCAATGATTCGTCACTGTTCGGTAGCACGACCAAGTAGGTGAAGTCAAGTACATCTAAGTCATTATAAAATAGTAAAAATTGTATTAAAATGCATATACAAATTATGGACTATTAATAAAAATAATAATGATTATTGTTATTGCTTTTGTTATTATTATTTTTATTATTATTATTAATAATACTTTTAAAATACAGACGCCTTCTCGGTTTTTGTTAAAATAAGTTTTCTTGAATTGTTTCGAGCTTAATCTCAATACAGAGCAGCGTTATCTTCTCTTTTCTATTACAGACACGCCTTCTATACAGAACGTGGTGGAAGGTGACGCAGCGTTCACAGGCCACGGGTATGAGGGACCACGCAAATTTCCCAGCCCACATTCGTTGCTCTATGGGTATTGTCAGCTACCCATTCTGAGTGTTGTGGACTCAGGGATAACCATTGGCGCAGGGGAACACGTCTCTGCCTTCACAGAGATTCAAACCCGTGACCATCTGTACGCAAGCCGTGCCCCCTAGCGTAAAATCATATTGATGAAAAGAAAAACCAATTAAATTACCTTTCTGGCAAAGTCCAAATGATAAATCCCTGGTACCATTGATGTCATTTAGCTTATATTCAGTGTTATAGAGATGCCACGCGAGGTTGTCTTCGCCGTCGGCACCAGACCAATTGTTTGGCTCATAGGACTGCCAGTCTTTTATGGAGATGTTTCTGTCAGTCGAAAACCACGTAAACACCCCCTCGTGGAGAATGTCACTTCCTCCCAGGAATATGTCTTCGCCGTTAATTGAATCTGGGGATAATTAATTGGAAAAATATTTTCTCAATCCCGTTTCACCGTTGGAGTATTTAATTTTTAAGATATTTGGTTTTTTATGTTTTTTTTTAAATATTAAGATGGCTTCTATGGGGTTTCGAATCTTCTCTAATTCCACCAAGCTTGATGCGCATTTATGCTGGACAAAATTTTTGAGTGTATGTGTTGTGTATGGATTTGTGTGTGGATTGTTTGGTGTGTGTGCAAGGTGCCTTACATATAACTAAAATGAATTAAAAATTTCACTTAGCTTACAAATATTTATTGACCAGATATTTAACGTGAGCTTCACACTCCCTATATTTATTGACTACAGTTGAGCTTCACGCTCCCTATATTTATTGAGTACAGGTGAGCTTCACGCTCCCTATATTTATTGACTACAGGTGAGCTTCACGCTCCCTATATTTATTGACTACATATTTAAGGTGAGCTTCACACTCCCTATATTTATTGACTACATATTTAAGGTGAGCTTCACACTCCCTATATTTATTGACTACATATTTAAGGTGAGCTTCACGCTCCCTATATTTATTGACTACATATTTAAGGTGAGCTTCACACTCCCTATATTTATTGACTACATATTTAAGGTGAGCTTCACACTCCCTATATTTATTGACTACATATTTAAGGTGAGCTTCACACTCCCTATATTTATTGACTACTTATTTAAAGTGAGCTTCACGCTCCCTATATTTATTGACTACATATTTAAGGTGAGCGTCACACTCCTTATATTTATTGACTACATATTTAACGTGAGATTCACATTTCCTATATTTATTGAATACATATTTAACGTGAGCTTAACGCTCCCTATATTTATTGACTACAGGTGAGCTTCACGCTCCCTATATTTATTGACTACATATTTAACGTGAGATTCACGCTCCCTATATTTATTGACTACATATTTAACGTGAGCTTAACGCTCCTTATATTTATTGACTACATATTTAACATGAGCTTCACGCTCCCTATATTTATTGACTACATATTTAAGGTGAGCTTAACGCTCCCTATATTTATTGACTACATATTTAGGTGAGCTTAACGCTCCCTATATTTATTGACTACATATTTAACGTGAGATTCACATTTCCTATATTTATTGACTACATATTTAACGTGAGCTTCACGCTCCCTATATTTATTTACTACATATTTAACGTGATATTCACACTCCCTATATTTATTGACTACATATTTAACGTGAGATTCACATTTGCTATATTTATTGACTACAAATTTAACTTGAGCTTCACGCTCCCTATATTTATTTACTACACGTGAGCTTCACACTCCCTACATTTATTGACTACATATTTAACGTGAGATTCACACTCCCTATATTTATTGACTACATATTTAAGGTGAGCTTTACGCTCCATATATTTATTGACTACATATTTAACGTGAGATTCACACTCCCTACATTTATTGACTACATATTTAACATGAACTTCACGCTCCCTATATTTATTGACTACATATTTAAGGTGAGCTTCACGCTCCTTATATTTATTGACTACATATTTAACGTGAGATTCACACTCCCTATATTTATTGACTACATATTTAACGTGAGCTTAACGCTCCTTATATTTATTGACTATATATTTAACGTGAGCTTCACGCTCCCTATATTCAATGACTACATCTTTAACGTGAGCTTCACACTACCTATATTTATTTACTACATATTTATCGTTGGAGAACAACGAATCCAGTCTTTCATCAACAATTGTTTAAGAAGGATTCTCAGAATTCACTGGCCAGACAAAATCAGCAACCAGGAACTATGGCAGCGGACAAAACAGTCCGTTGAGGAAGATATTCTCCAGAAGCGGTAGGTGGTGTGGTCATACACTAGGGAAACCTGCTCCTAACACAACAAAGCAAGCCGTGAAATGGAACCCACAGGGTAAGCGGAAAAGAGGCCGTCCAAGAAACACATTTGCGCCGAGAATTGGAGGCAGACATCAAGAGAATTGGCCATGAATGGAAGATCCTGGAGAAGCTGGCCCAGGATAGAGATGCCTGGAGGTCTCTCGTAGGTGGCCTATGCCCTTGGAGGAATCGCAGACGCTCACGATGATCGGTAGATGCCCCTCATGGACGAGAAGGCTCAACAACATATTTAACGTGAGCTTAACGCTCCCTACATTTATTGAAGCCAATCAGTTTATTGATTTGATTTGTATGTATTCAATTGTTATCGCTTTGGAAGCTCAAGTATAATTTTTGCTAAAATACATAAAACGAGATTCGACCCGTGGCATAGCATACGCCACAGACATACTCATCATATATAGTAAAAAGTACGGGAGGGGGGGGGAAGGACACAAGCAGCATCACGAAGTAATAGAAAATAAATAGCAGAAAACTACATTTAAATTTTTTTTAAAAAGTACATTGTTCATGCTCGGGCTGGAACGCGTGCAAGGCGGACGTGATAACCATTACACTACGAATCATATGTTACTCTGTAAAGGAACAACGCAAGTGAACGCAAGAAGCATCTTTGACATCCCCACCCTTTTTATTTCTCTTTTTTTTCATCCCACTATACTTACCAACTTTTATCGGTTAACCCCATCGAGGGCCATTCGTCATTCTTACCTTCACATACTCATTTAGGTGAATGATATATTTATGTAGATTCTCTTCATTAAGGCTACCGCGGCTCATAGTAAAATGTATTATTAATGAAAACTTATTTGTGTCACACAAAGTTAACCGGGGTGCAATATAAAGGCGCCAAAATCTTCGAACAAAGTTAATTATGACACCAGCCCGTGTTTTGCCCTCTTTCCAAAGTAGCATTGTCTCAACCAAAAAAAAACCCCTTCATTCCAAATTTTGAATGTAAGAACTATGCAACTCTCTGTAAAGGAGCGTCTGATGACATTTCTCACATGAAATACCATGCGTTTTAATATTAAAAAATGTGAGCTTTTATGAAATAGGAAGGCAGACTGTTGAAGTATTTATATATTTGGATCCTTTTTTTTCCAAATATTGTTAACAATTATTATTTAGTAGTTTAGTGGGGGTGCAACCTAGGTAGGTTATTGATGATCCGACGCTAGCGGGGGTCCTAACCAGTGAGACTCGTATGCTTTGCCGGGGTGGCGCCAAAGTGGTAGCGGGTCATAGTATAGAAATTCCACCCCTCCTTGTGAGGTCAAATTTAGTGGGAGGCATTTTTTACTTTCAGTCTTAGATGCCCAGGTGGCCGCTTCAGAAGTGACCGCTCCAGGGACGTTTTCCCCGTTGTTACGTCCCCTTGGGGGAGGGGCCAGATAGCTGGGAGGGTCTTCCAGGAAGACATGTGAGAGCACTAGGATCGGGGCTTCTGATTTTCTTCCACATGTAGGTCATTAAGTAGTTTAGTTATACTATACATGACGTTCAATCCACCTACCCCTCAAAGAAGCGAACTTGTTTTTGAAGTAGTAGTATGCATCCAGAGAGTAAAACTCAGCCAGTCTGCTCTTTTGAATAGCACACGACGACTGGAGATTAAAAACATAAATATTTTAAAACACGATGGAAAACGCGATGAATATTCGATTAATCAGAAAAATGTGTGAACTAGCTTTTTAAATTATATTATTTAATGAACTACTCGAGTGGTTTTCATTACTTAAATATTTAAAGCTGCGACTTGTAATTAACCATAACAATATTTAGTTAAATTTTTCATCATTTGTCCTTTGAGTTCCTTTGGAACATAGGGCCTCTGTCAAAGCTCGCCACTCTACACGGTCCCTTTCCAGTCGCTTCAATTCTTCCCAGCTCTTCCCAGTTCTTCCAGCCTCGTCCAACATGCTCCGTCTCCATGTACGCTTGGGTCTTCCTCGTTGTAGTTTGCCCTGTGGGTCCAATCTAAGGCCTGCTTAGCCCTGCTGATATCTTTCCTGAGGGTGTGTCCAATCCATCTCACCTTTCTTTCCATGATTTGTTGTTCTACTGTTCTTTGTCCACACCTCTCCCACAGCTTGGAGTTTTCAACCTTATCAAACCATTTTATTTTCAGAATATTTCTGAGGCATCTGTTAACAAAGGTCTGGCGTCTATTTTTTGTTGTCTCTGTCGTCCGCCATGTTTCGGATCCATAAAGTAGGACTGTTTTAACATTGGTGTTAAATATCCTTGCTTTTGTTTTGACAGAGATGTGTGTAGATCTCCAGACCTATTTCAGACTGGCAAAAGCCTGTCGCACCAAATTTATTCTTCTTTCGATGTCCTCATATGTTCCTCCTGATACACTGACCACACTCCCAAGGTATACAAAGTTGTTAACTTGCTACAGGTTGCGGTTTTCTACTTGGATGACTCCATCTTGTAGGAAGTTTATTTTCAAAAATTATGTTTTTTGAATGTTTATATTGAGTCCTACTCTTTTCCCAGTCTCGCTCAAGGCTGTGATTTTGTCTTGCATGTCTTGAAGTCTGTGGGACAGAATGGCCAAGTCATCCACAAACTCCAAATCTTATAGTTGTAGTTTTTGCATTAGGTTCCACTGGATTCCTTTTCCTGATCTTGCATAAGCTTCTTTTGTGACCCAGTCTAACACAAGAAGGAACAGAAGTGGTGAAAGGAGGCATCCTTGTTTGACTCCAGTTGTGACATGGAATTCATCTGTTAGTCTACCATTATGTACTACTTGGCAGGTGAAGTTTTCGTACAGATTTCGGATGATGTTAGTTATTTTGTTCGGTATTCCATAGTGCCTAATTATTGACCATATAGTTTCTCTACTTATGCTATCAAAGGCCTTTTCAAAGTCCACAAAATGTGGCATAGAGTGGAGATTGCCATTCAACAGATTGTTCTATAACTATCCGGAGTGTTGCTATTTGGTCAATGCATGATCTTCCTTTTCTGAACCCAGCTTGTTCTTCTCTCAGGAGATCATCGCAGGCATCTTTTATTATGTTCAGTATTGTTCTGCTAAAGACCTTGCTTGGTACTGATAGTAGAGTTATTCCTCGCCATTTCTCACATTGTGACAGATCCCCATTCTTTGGAATTTTAATCAGTAAGCCCCTTTTCCATTCTGCAGGAGGGGTTTCAGTTGACCAAATTTTGTTGAAGATACTGTGGAGTTGGTTGATGATTTCAGCTCCTCCTACTTTTAGGACCTCGGGTGGTATGTTGTCTATACCTGCTGCTTTCCCTGTCTTCATTTAATTGATGGCCGTCCATATTTCTTGTTTGCATATCTCTTCCATATTTATGTCCAGTGTTTCTCCTGTGGTCAAAACGGGTGAGGTTCAGAGGGGTTGGTCTGTTTAGGACTTCCTGGAAATATTCTTTCCATCTTCTAAGCTGGTCATCTATGGAGGAAATGACTTTACCTTGTTTATCTCGGACTGGTAAATTGTAGTTAGATTTCTTGCCACTCAAGAGTTTAGTAATTTTGTAAAACTGTTTTAGATCTTCTTTTCCTTCTGCTTCTTTTGCTTGTTCAGCTAGCTTATTATAAAATGTTCGTTTGTCATTTCTAAGCATTTTTGTGACCTCTTTTGAAATTGTATGGTACTCTTGTTAAGTAAGTTGTTTATGTTTTCTTTTGTCTAGCTTTTAAAATTATATTATTTAATGAACTACTCGAGTGGTTTTCATTACTTAAATATTTAAAGCTGCGACCTGTAATTAACCATTACAATATTTAGTTAATTTTTTTAATTGAGCTTATTAATGTTTCAGTTCGTTTTCTCTCACAATCCGCCACAGCATTTCAACGTCTTTATAAATTAATTTCATATTGTTTTGAGAATTCAGAATTATATTTAGTACTTTGATACTGCGAATGTTAGTTGGATTTTTTTATGTGTTTATAAAGCATGATTATTTAAAATTTTGTTTTAAAGATGACAAATTTTTTGGTAGTTATAAGTTTCCATTTTAATAGTCATTTTATTAAAATAAAATAATAATCTTACATTCGCATTAGAAAAGCGCATCCTGGTTTTATTCAGCAAGTAGCAGTTGCCGTCATTGTAGTACTCCCCTCCAGGAAGTGCCTTTTGGCATGGGTCACCCACATCTGCAACAAGATGGGGAATTTACAACATAGAGGGTTGTGTGACATTGTAAGGAAACTTGCCACTTGTCGTCTTTCTAGTCTCATTTGCTCAACATAATCATCCACAACGAAGTCAATGAAATAATTATTTCTCCTTATATATCATAACATTTTTTTGTTACTCTCGTCCTATAACATTCTTTCCACTACGTCACTCCGGTCTCCGTCATCTCTACCCTGGTAGATGGGGTGAGTGTGTCTCAGTCATCTCTACCCTGTTAAATGGGGTGATTTTCTCCGTCATCTCTACCCTGTTAGATGGGGTGAGTGTGTCTCCGTCATCTCTACCCTGTTAGATGGGGTGAGTGTGTCTCCGTCATCTCTACACTGGTAGGTTAGGTGAGTGTGTCTCCGTCATCTCTACCCTGGTAGATGGGGTGAGTGTGTCTCCGTCATCTCTACACTGGTAGGTTAGGTGAGTGTTTCTCCGTCATCTCTACCCTGGTAGATGGAGTGAGTGTGTCTCCGTCATCTCTACCCTGTAAGATGGGGTGAGTTTGTCTCCGTCATCTCTACCCTGGTAGATGGGGTGAGTGTGTCTCCGTCATCTCTGCCCTGTTAGATGGGGTGAGTGTGTTTCCGTCGCCTCCGAGTGTCAAGTCCCCAAAAATTTTCCCCATCAATTAGCTCTTCACAGGTGTCGTTGCAATACTAAACAACCTATCAGGCGTTAGATATAAAATGTTATTCCGACGTAAAAGTATTTCATCTAACTGTGGTAGTCATGTAAGATTCCTGGCCCCTTAATCTACAACTATCTTACACAATAAAGAGTCCCGTCTCCAATGTTCAGTTCTTGAACACTTTTCTCGTTAAAGCTGGACTGTTGCATAATGCTCCACTCAGCACCTAAATTCAATTGTTCCACACTAGCTACTGCACAATATTTTAATAAACTTTCAACACAAATTTGCATCACGTATTTCACGATTGATTACTATTTTCGGTAATCATTTAACTTTCATGTCTAAAATATTTATTAATTAGTGAGACGTATTGACAGACAGATGAACGGATGCCCAGATTAATGCATCGATTGATAGGGTGATTTATTAATTTTGTCTGATGTTTAAGGAATGGATAGAAAAATAACACATTTTAGACTTTTTAAATGACAACATATAGCCTCGTGTAAACAAAATACATCGTACAATTTCTTTTAATACACATTATGTCAATAAAGACATAATTCGGATTATCATATGTAAGATATTAATCTTCGTTAAACGAAAATTTGATGAATACATGTGGAGAGAAACTTTTTGTGGAAGAGTTAAAATGTGAAAGGTTGTTATATAGTGTGGTAGTATATTAGTTATTGCTCTTGTAAATTTCATATTAATTAATGTTTATACTTCTAAAAGAAGAATAAATATAATTTGTTAAATAATATTTTTTTGAAAACAGTAAGAAGGTAAAATTGAGAATATTTTTCATTTAAAGAAAAGTGACAAATCATTTCTTAACAATTTTGCTTCTAGTAAAATGGAATTTGAAGCGGCCTATTTAAAGTTAAATAAACTATTTTAAAGCTAGATCAGCAATAGTATTATTTGATTGTTGTGAACAAACGTAAATATAACGTTATCGACCTACACAACTGACAGATGAAGCCTTGTTTAGTCCCACATGTTTCAAGCGACTTGATAGGATCCACACCGAGGCTAACGTCCGACAATTCAACACATTTCCCGGAGCTGATCTGACCACCAATCCACCAGTCTGTGAACAGTTTGTCGTGATGATGTTAGAACACAAATTTTATAATGTCATTTAATGTTATTTTAACTGGCAGCAGGTCATAAATAATAAATAGTTTTTTTGGATAGAGGATGTTTTTTAAAGTCTAATATTTAATAAGGTGAAGGGAGTCTATTATGTTTTTCTACCAGACTTTCAAAAAAATAAATACAAACATTTAATGATGATCAAAGTTCTGAGTCATAGAGAAACAATGGAAAATACGGGTAAACCAAAGGTAATACAATATAGAAAGCGTTATTTTAAATTACAAAAGATTAACTTGATATGTTCGAAAAAGTTGTACAAGTTACATTTTATTATTGAAAGTTTCATAACATCCTGGAAGATACGACAGCCTTATAATTTCAATCATTTGAACAGAATCGACATCATTCCGTCTCGAGAGACGATTCTGCAGCAACTTTGGGTTGCATTTCCTCGTGTGGCTGAGAAGTCCTATCTATCCTTGAGTGACAGTCTTTTCCACAGCTTTTGCACACGAGTTACGTGCTTCCCCAATGTTTTGGCCTTTCTCCTATCTCTTCTGTCTGTAGCCTCTTCCATCCTTCGCTCCTTGGCTAGTATAACGCCTTCTTTTTACAACTGTGCGCCACGTAGATCGGCCTTCTGCTTTGCATACCAAGTCACTTGTGTTTATTCTGGCTGATTTCATGTCTCTGTGGCGGATATCTTTAAATCGGAGACGTGGGCGACCTTTCTTCATCTTTTCCGATGCCAGTTCTCCCTATAGGAGGTCCTAGGGGATACGAGCCAGGCTCCTTATTTTTACATGTCCTAGCCATCTTAGGCGTCTTTTACTAAGGATTGAGAACATGCTTTTGATATTGACACGCATCAGGACCTAACTATTGGGCACGTTGTCCTGCCATTTAATGCCAAGGATGCGACATGTATGCAAATTTAGCGTTTTTTAGTCTTAGGGGTTTAAGTCACGGATTGTGATAATATTATGATTTTAAACAAACTATTTCTTTAAAAGGTGGAATCTATGATATTTAAAATGAAAAGATACGTGTCGCAGCAAACTAGACTTAACAAACATTTAGTTTACATTAATAAATCAACGTAGAATATGTATAAATAAACAAAGTTTATTAGAAAGTTATAAAGATGTTCACCCTGATTTGTTTGGTTTACAGTCTTTATTAAGTAAACTAGGTCTGCAATGTTGGGCTCTGCTAGCTTGGCCTGGGAAACATTCTTAGCGCAGTATGCCTGATGATTGTATAGTGTAGAAAGTTCTTATAGAGAGATATCTATTAAAATGTTTTCTTCACAAGATAAAAATATATTATTTATAAGTATTATTTTCAAGAATCTCATTTGATTAAAATTCATTAGTTGCAAATGTTTTTATTGATACTTTCTTGCTCTTTGATTTTAAAAATTGTTCCCTTTTAACGCGCTTTTATTTAAGTCACAATGTTTGTATGTTGTATCCGTCCATCCATCCATCGTTCAAATCTTGTAACGTAAAATTAAACAACTTCTAATGGTCCTAGAGATCTCAAAATTGTATTTCTCTTAAGATTTCTAAGTAAATTATGTGTATTATTTTTATTTTTTAAAACATCATTTCAGAAATAAACCAATCATTAAGACGATGTTTACATAACCTGAGCGTCTGTCCAATTCAGCGGACTTCTTTCCAGTTTATAACAATATCCATTGTTGTACAATGACGTGTTCCAAAAGAAACAAGGGGAGCTTGTCGCATCTGTTGACATTTGAAATTAAAGATAAACATGATAACAATCGTTAAAAACCATTTAATCAACGCATAGTGGGCTAAAAATAACATGATTAAATAGTCTCTACACGATTCTTCGCTCTTGCTCTTGAAGATAATACTTGAAAGTAAACAGTACTGAGGCATCAAATAAATACTTCTAAAGAAGCAAACACTTCTATTTCGTTTATCAACGAATGCGTGCATTTATTTCTTTTTAAATATGAGTCATGAATATGAACCAAAAAAAAATAAAATAATAATAATAATTTTCAAGACTTAAAATATTCCTGCATCTTCAAAGCTCACTTGTTGATTGAAATTTATCAAAATATCTACATACATAATTTGCAATGTATGTCACGTCCCGTCTGTAAAAATCCCGCCTGTCCTGTCCGTGACGCTATTAATTTTAGAATTAAGCAGCGCACTAAATTACTGCACCAAAAAATAACTCTTTTCGAACGTCCACATAAAATTGCTCAATAGGGAAATAATGAATAAAATAAAGATATATAAAATAAATGAAAGTTCTGTATTTCGTTATTTTTTTAATCGGATGTGTATTTATTTTGAAAACTTCCGTCATTTTTGATGGGTGATACACTAGTAAATATATATATATAATTTAGTTTTTGTGCAAAATATGAATCCACCATTCCACGCACGTTTCATATTACACGGTTAGCATCAGTGAAATATCCACTATAAACATTGACAAGTATTTGCTTGTAATAAAACCAAAGAACAAACACAGCAATAGTTTATTGTTTGTAAAATGCGCGACTTTAACATTAGCGTGTATGAAATTTGTGATGTTTATTTTCAACTATAACCCATGTTGCATTTTAATGCAGTTAATTTATTCCTTAACGAGAACGTTAAATATATCAATAGATATTAGCCAAACAAACTTACATTTAACAAGGAACATCAGTGTCACAAATATTGCTTGAAGTCTCGAATTGTAAGTTAACAGCAACATCGATGATAAGGGGAATTTTAACACTTTACGCCTAAAACAAAGCAGCATCAAATAAAGTTTAAAATTCTTAAATGCAGTCGCAAGCAACGTACATCTGATTTTTTTTTAAAGTTTTTTTTTACTCAACGGTTCTTAATGGAAACATCTAGCAGATTTATATAATCAATTAAGACAACCTCCTTCAAAGAATGTATGGTTTTCTTTAAGGGCAGTTCAATATGTTTATTCATGTGTTTCACTTATTGGAAAAAATACCTCTTCAAGTTGAACATAATTGGATAGCGTGCGCGCGCAAGCACACGCACACACACACGCACACGCACTCACAAAGCAATAATAACTACGCTACCTAATGTTTATGTCAGAAAGGTTAGCAAGGTTAGCAAAACATATTTCTATTGTTGTTGAAAAAAATATGAGAATATGAAATTGAGTTCAAGTTTCCAAAGGATCTCAAACTGATTTTAAAAACTTTACTAGGAACCTTTACATTTTATGAACATGCTTTTTTTATGTCAAACGATTGGTTTTGTACAGATTTATAGAAATTAATTTTTTAGAGACAAGTTCTCAGTATTATTAATATTTTAAAATATTGATATTTCAAAATATTGACATGTATCTTATGTCTTAACATGTTTAAACTAACAACAATTATCAAATGTTAACACTTTAATATTAATCTAACACATTGCGGGTTGTTAATTTCAAGTCAAGTGTAAATGAAATAAAGAAATAACTTATATAACTGTAAAATACATTCAAATGTAACACAGTTTAAGACCAATAATTGGTTCATGCATTCGATTGATTAGCTTATAGGCTCTACGGATACAAGCTGAATTACTGCTATTTAAAATTCTAAAAATTTAAAAGGAAAATGTTCTATAGTTTTGCAAAACCGAGTCAACTGGTCTTGTTTTATTCTTTGGTTTTAACAAATGATTACTAAAGCTCTCAAATTTAAGCTTCAGTGAAAATATTTTTTATTCTCGTTATTATATTAAAACTTATTGAGCTGTGCCCATTGTGTTATTTTTTTTATAAAGCATGATAACTGTATGGTTGTTTGAACGAGAACGAAAATAGGATTACAGTTTCTAGCCAGCGGAACATAAGTCACCATAGAATTATTGATATTATTTTACAGTACACTGTAAAAAAAAACAACAAATAGCAATGTTTTTAAAGGTTGTTTTTTTTTGTTCACGTCGGGACAAAATGAAATATCCAAATAAAGACATATGAAGAGCTCAATGGAAGAAACGGCTATGTCACACTTTTGTAGTTTTGAGATATTAAAGTTTTAAAGTTCAAAATTACACATATTTCTTATAAATAAACTAAATAAACTAAATAAAATTTTTATTTTGGTTAGAGACATAATTGTTTCATAAAACCTCATTCAGAACATTCTATTTTTGACCCTCTATCAGATACAGGGTGTAACTAAAAAAAATTCAAAAATGTCACTTAGACGTTTTTTTCCCCTTGTGGTCTTCATATATATATATATATATATACACAGAGAGAGAGTATTTAATCAAAGTGTGATTAATTTTATAAAATAGATAAGCATTCATGAAGACCTAAAAAGTGAAATAAACAAGTAATCATATCTCAATGTAGATCAATATTATCTAGGAAGCGTTTTTTCTTTCTATACAAAACTATTTCTCTTAAAAACCTAAACTACGATTGTAAAACGGTCTCTTGTATTGATTAGTCCAAGCAAGGCAAATAAAAATCGAATTCATGTTTGACATCGTTGGCATTATTCTCCATGGTCATTGGGGTATTATTGTAAATAAATAAGTAGTAGAACTGTTGTTCCAAGACATACATGAATAAAACAACAAAAAAAAACATAAAGGGCTTTACAATAGAGTTTCTTTTCACACGGAAGTGCCACTTCGGTTAAATTTATGAAGAAAACATCGTCGATATACAAAGCTGTAAAACTCCAAAATGTTGATATATATATATATATATATATATATATATATATATATATCTTTATATCTATAAATAATATAAAAGCCCAAGTGGCTCACTCATTGGATGTGGAACGCTGATGATGTACAACAGTCTATAGCAGTTTTAAAAAATCGTGTGGTGATTAGCGCTGTAAAAATATTTAATATGACGTCATTGGTTGATCTTATATTTAACACAAGGTGTGCATCAAAAGGTGTGCAAATTAATTACAAATTAAAGACGCGCTGTAAAAAATATATTATATGACGTCATTGCTTTAGCTTATATCTTAATTTTGGAAAAAGGGAACGATGTAAAAATAGGATTTGATGATTTATAATTATAAAATACTTTGTGTACATTTCAGGAAGTTTAATATTTCGTATTTATCAAACAAGGATAAGTTACTTGGGGTTTTGACAAAAAAAGTGGCGTACTTTATGGACGGCCCCTATAAAAATACTTTGTGAACATTTCAGCAAGTTTAATTTTTGCTTATGAATAAGGTGGGCGCCGTAGGCGCCCTAAAAGAAGTGGGCGCCGAAGGCGCCACGGCGCCCCGGAACAATCTAGTCTCTATATATATAAGCCGCATTTGTTGTCTGTCTGGTTGTCTGTCTGTTCCCTAATAACTCAAGATCCAGACAACCAAATAACGTGAAATTTGGTACACGTACACAAAATTATACCGGAAAGGTTATTAAACAGGTTTCGTTCCATATATATAAGATACTGGGGCCCGGGGGCCCAAAATGTAGTTTTTCCCTATATGAGCTATATAAAATAAAAATTATTGAAAATTAAGACGTAAAATAATGACGCAAATTAATAAACATTTTGGTGTCGAGATTAACAAGAAGGCGATTATCGCCATAAAATAATTTTTTTGTTGTTGTTGCTTTTGTTGTTGTAGTTGTTGTTTTGTTGTTGTTGCTTTGTTGTTGTTGCTGTTGTTGTTGTAGTTGTTGTTTTGTTGTTGTTTTGTTGTTGATGTTTTGTTGATGTTTTGTTGTTGTTTTGTTTTTGTTGTTTTTGCTGTTGTTGCTGTTGTTGTTGCTGTTGCTGTTGTTGCTTTTGTGTTGTTTTTGCTGTTGTTGTTGTTGTCCACATCCCTTGCCCTGCGACGACAATGTCCTTCATGTTGTTGTTGCTTTGTTGTTGTTGCTGTTGTATTTGTTGTTTTGTTATTGTTGCTTTGTTGTTGTTGCTGTTGTTGTTGTAGTTGTTTTATTGTTGTTTTGTTGTTGATTTTGTTGTTGTTTTTGTTGTTTTGTTTTGTTGTTTCGTTGCTGTTGCTGTTTCTGTTGTTGGTTTTGTCGTTGTTGCTGTTGTTGTTGCTGTTGTTGTTGTTGTTGTTGTTGCTTTGTTGTTGTTGCTTTGTTGTTGTTGTTTTGTTTTTGTTGTTTGTTTTTGTTGTTTTGTTGCTGTTGTTGTTTTGTGTTGTTGCTGTTGTTGTTGTTTTGTTTTTGTTGTTTGTTTTTGTTGTTTTGTTGCTGTTGTTGTTTTTGTTGTTGTTGCTGTTGTTGTTGTTTTGTTTTTGTTGTTTGTTTTTGTTGTTTTGTTGCTGTTGTTGTTTTTGTTGTTGTTGCTGTTGTTGTTAAGCCCGGGCGAAGCCGGGTACTTGCCCCTAGTATACATATAAGACGCATTTGTTGTCTGTCCGTCGTCTGTCTGTTCCCTTATAACTCAAGATCCAGACAACCAAATAACGTGAAATTTGGTACACGTACACAAAATTATACCGGAAAGGTTATTAAACAGGTTTCGTTCCATATATATAAGATACTGGGGGCTGGGGGCCCAAAATGTCGTTTTTCCCTATATGAGCTATATAAAATAAAAATTATTGAAAATTAAGACGTAAAATAATAAACATTTTGGTGTCGAGATTAACAAGATGGCGTTTATTGCCATAAAATAATGTGATGTGACGTCATAGTTTGAGTTCATATTAATTTGTAAATAGGAAACAAAGTGAAAAGAGCAGTTATTATTTTAATTTATATTTTTAATTGTTAATATACCGCTGTGGGTGTGCGTTTAAGTATTTTGTGTGCACATGTGTGAATCAGTGAGTGTGTGTGTTTTTTGTTGTGAACTAAATGTTAGGAAACGATTTATGTCTGTTAATGTTGCGCCTCTAACAAGATTACGTATTAAGTATATAATTTTATAAAATTTGTTTGCAAATTACATCTTTTTTACTTTACACTGTTTCTTTAATGTATATTCTATATGTATTTTATCCAGTCGTTCGATCAAGCTCTTTCCTTTTATTGGTGAGGGTAAAAGTCAATAATATCGTCCATCCCTGGGTGGCATAAACACTGTAGCTAAGCGTGTTATACTGACTCTACACTAATTCTCCAACTTCCCGTGAAGGTAAAAGCATGAAACTTTGGGAACTTGCCAAATACACTATTATGACGATAATTGGTCAAAAAGAATGTAAACATTTCCACTCATAGGTGGCCGGGGGCCCCAAAACCGATTTTTCCTTATATGGGCTATATAAAACTGAATCAACACCTATTCCTCATATTCCCGAGTAGGTAGAAGCATGAAAATTTGGAAAGTCGTTGAGTACCCTCCCGCAATGGTAATAGTCGAAAAAAATATAAAATTATCACTAACTGGGTAGGGGGGTGGGTGGGGGCCCAAACGTAGTTTTTTCTTAAATGAGCTATATAAATCAGGCTCATCATTAAATCTCCTATTTCCTGTGTAGGTAGAAGCATGAAACTTTGGGAAGTTGTTATATACCCTCCCAAAATGGTAACTGACGAAACATTAATAAAAATTATCACTCACTGGGTGGTCAGAGGCCGGAATGTAGTTTTTTTTCATATATCAAACTGACTCATCAATAATTCTCCAACTTACCGTGTAAGTAGAAGAATGAAACTTTGGGAAGATTTTGAGTACCCTCGCGCGATGGTAACATGCGAAAAAAATATATAAAATTATCACTCACTAGGAGGCCTTGGGCCAAAATGTAGGTTTTTTCCTAATATGAGCTATATAAAACAGACTCATCATTAAATATCCAATTTCCCGTGTAAATAGGAGCATGAAACTTTGGGAAGTTTTTGAGTACTCTCCCGCAATGATAACATACGAAAAAAAAATTACATTATCAGCTCGATCATCATCATCATAATCAGTCCCGTGACCGTTGCGGTCGTTGGGGAGAACGGATGGACACATCAACAGATAACGATCCCCACATATGCCTATTTTGAGCGGCGGCCATTAATTCATGGAATTTCATCCCTGTCAATTTCTTTATGTTGTCCAGCCAGCTTTACCGTTGTCGACCTCTTCGCCGGCCCCCTTCTACAGTGCCTTGAAGGATAATTTTTGTCAGGGTATCATGTCGCAGTACATGACCAAACCATGCCATCTTGCGTCTCTTAATTGTTGTTATGATTGTTTCTTGATGACCCGCAATAGATTTGATTCGGTCCCAGACATATTCAATGATCTTATGTTCTAAATATGAGATCTGGAGAATTTTCCTCATGCATTTGTTTTCAAATGCCTGCAGCTTGCTTTCAGCTCGATAGAATGCAAATAAACAGTTTTGTACGCCTCTACAGAAAACCATATTTTAAACCCGGGTTAAGCCGGGTACTTGCCCATATAGCGTACATATAAGCAGCATTTGTTGTCTGTCGTCTTTCTGGATGTTCCCTATTAACTCAAGATCCAAACAACCAAATAACGTGAAATTTGGTACACGTACACAAAATTATACCGAAAGGTTATTAAACAGTTTCGTTCCATATACATAAGATACTGGGGACCGGGGCCCAAAATGTAGTTTTTCCTAATATGAGTTCTATAAAAAATATAAAAATATCATATTTCCCGTGTAGGTAGAAGCATAAAACTTTCGGTAGTTGTTAAGTATCATTTGGGATGGCAACAGGTAAATCAATTATATAATTTATCTCTTACTGTGGGCCAGGGGCCCTATTGTAGTTTTCTTTCTTATATTTAAAACTGACTCAACACTCATTCTTCAAATTCCCGTGAAGGTAGAAGCATGAAACTATGGGAACTTGCTGAAAACACTCTTATGACGATAATTGGCGAAAAATAATTAAAAAATGTTCACTCATGGGTGGCCGGGGACCAAAACCGTTTTTTTCCTTATATGGGCTATATAAAACTGAGTCAACACTAATTCCTCATAGATATAAGATGCTGGGGGCCAGGGGCCCAATATGTACTTTTTTCCTTATATGAGCTCTATAAAAAATAAAAATATTTTCCTGTGTAGTCAGAAGCATGAAACTTTCGGTGGTTGTTAAGTATCATTTGGCGTTGCTAACAGGTAAAAAATTATATAAATTATCACTTAATGGGGGCCGGGGGCCCTAATGTAGTTTTTGTTCTTATATTTAAAACTGACTCAACACTAATTTCTTCAACTTCCCGTTAAGATAGAAGCATGAAACTTTGGGAACTTGCTGAATACACTCTTATGACGATAATTGTTGAAAATAATTTTAAAAATTTGACTCATGGGTGGCCGGGGGGCCCGAAACCGTTTTTTTTCTTATATGGGATATATAAAAATAAATCAACACTAATTCCTCATCTTTCTTTGTAGGTAGAAACATGAACTTTGGAAAGTTGTTGAGTACCCTCCGCGATGTTAGCAGTCGAAAAAAAATTATCACTAACTGGTGGGCCGGGGGCCCAAATGTTATACATATAAGACGCATTTGTTGTGTGTTTGTCTGTTCCCTAATAACTCAAGATCTAGACTACCAAATAACGTGAAATTTGGTACACATACACAAAATTAAATGGGGAAAGTTCTTAAACAGTTTCGTTCCATATATATAAGATTTTGTTGTTGTAGTTGATGTTTTGTTGTTGATGCTTTGTTGCTGTTGCAGTTGTTTTTGTAGTTGTTGTTTTGTTGTTTTTGTTGTTGTTTTGTTTTGTTGTTGTTACAGTTGTTGTTTTGTTGTTGTTGCTGTTGTTGTTGCTGTTGTTCTTTTTGTGTTGTTTTTGCTGTTGTTGTTGTCCACATCCCTTGCCCTGCGACGACAATGTCCTTCATGTCGTTGTTGCTTTGTTGTTGTTGCTGTTGTTTTGTTGTTGTTACTTTGTTGTTGTTGTTGTTTTGTTGTTGTTTTGTTGTTGTTTTTGTTTTTGTTGTTTTTGTTGTTTTGTTTTTGTTTTGTTGTTGTTTTTGTTGTTTTGTTTTTGTTGTTTTGTTGTTGTTTTTGTTGTTTTGTTGTTTTTGTTTTTGTTGCTGTTAAACCCGGGCGAAGCCGGGTACTTGCCCCTAGTATATATATAAGACGCATTTGTTGTCTGTCGGTGTCTGTCTGTTCCCTAATAACTCAAGATCCAGACAACCAAATAACGTGAAATTTGGTACACGTACACAAAATTATACCGGAAAGGTTATTAAACAGGTTTCGTTCCATATATATAAGATACTGGGGGCCGGGGGCCCAAAATGTAGTTTTTCCTTATATGAGCTATATAAAATAAAAATTATTGAAAATTAAGACGTAAAATAAGGACGCAAAATAATAAACATTTTGGTGTCGAGATTAACAAGAAGGCGATTATCGCCATAAAATAATTGTGTTGTTGTTGTTCTTTGTTGTTGCTTTTGTTGTTGCTTTTGTTGTTGTAGTTGTTGTTTTGTTGTTGCTGCTTTGTTGTTGTTGCTTTGTTGTTGTTGCTCTTGTTGTAGTTGTTGTTTTGTTGTTGTTTTGTTGTTGATGTTTTTGTTGTTGTTTTGTTTTTGTTGTTGTTGCTGTTGTTGTTTTTGTTGTTGTTGCTGTTGTTGTTGCTGTTGTTATTGCTGTTGCTGTTGTTGCTTTTGTGTTGTTTTTGCTGTTGTTGTTGTTGTCCACATCCCTTGCCCTGCGACGATAATGTCCTTCATGTTGTTGTTGCTTTGTTGTTGTTGCTGTTGTAGTTGTTGTTTTTTTGTTGTTGCTTTGTTGTTGTTTTGTGGTTTTTGTTGTTGTTTTGTTTTTGTTGTTTTGTTGCTGTTTCTGTTTTTGTTTTTTTCGTTGTTGCTGTTGTTGTTGCTGTTGTTGTTGTAGTTGTTGTTTTGTTGTTGTTGCTTTGTTGTTGTTGCTGTTGTTGTTGTAGTTGTTGTTTGTTTTTGTTTTGTTTTTGTTGTTTGTTTTTGTTGTTTTGTTGCTGTTGTTGTTTTTGTTGTTGTTGCTGTTGTTGTTAAACCCGGGACAAGCCGGGTACTTGCCCCTAGTATATATATATATATATATATATATATATATATATATATATATATATATATATATATATATATATATATATATATATATATATATATATATATATATATATATATATATATTGCAGACCTGTCTAATTTTTAATGAAAATAACAATGCGCCATACACACAATCATACAAACAATCATACATGCAATCATACATATAATGATAAATACAATCATACATATATGCAGAAAAAGAAGGGGAGAAGGAGATTTTTTTTGGTTCCATTTTAACCTTTTGTCAACTTTTTCACTTCTTAAGAAAGTGGTCAAAATGTAACATTGTTTCTTGTGATATTATTGTATTGTTTCTTCTTAAGAGACCATTTTGATTTGGTACCATATAGAGTAGCTGTTAGTGAGCTGTTTCTTGTTATGTTATTATTATTGTTTCTTAAGTTGTTATCATTAATGTTTCTTGTGTTGTTATTATTATTGTTTCTTGTGTTGTTATTATTAATGTATCTTGTGAACTAAACCTGAGACTGAATCGGTGAGGTAAAATAATAATATAATATTTATTAGTCTAGGTCCCATTTGTTTGGCACCGTTAAGACCGGTGCCTTTTTGACCGGGGCCTTTTTGACCAGAGTCGTTTTTTACCATGGCCGTTTAGACCAGGGCCGTTTTGACAGGGGCCGTTTTAACCGTGGGCGTTTTGTCCGGGGCCGTTTTGTCGGAGTAAAAAAAGCTACCTGGGACAGAGGAAGGGGAATAGTGGTAACATAGGTAGCGGTAAGTGCGTTGTAACAACCATTCCCATCTCGGTACAAGCATACTTTAATATAATGCGCACAGTGCTGCGGATCAGCATAAAAATTTACAGATCGGGAATATATTTTTTAAAAAGTATCGTCAATATAATACTCACCCAAACCGCGTGACAGGAAAAAAGGTTTTTCAATATAATACGCACCGAGACTCTCTGGCACAAAAATTAACCTGCTACATAGAGATAAATAGAGGTAATCTAAAAATGTATTAATGTAATTACAGTACATTCGATCGATCTGAAATGTTGATATATCATTGTTATCGTTGGCACGTGTCTGTCTGCAAAATTTCATGTCCCTAGCATATCGGGAAGAGTGATAAAATCGATCCAAAGTTTTTTCAGCAAATAAGCAAGCAACCAGACGCCACGGTTCAATATCAAGGATTTTTTGTAAAACCCGTAAAAAACAAGTTTGTGACTATAAATACTTTATAAACGAGACATAACTAAATGAATGTTAATTATAATACGTCGCACGTCTAGTCAAAACTCCCAAATTTTAGTTATGTCTCACATATTTATATAAAGGATTTGTAGACCCCAAAAAAACTTCTACAGTCTGCCTGCTAAATTTCAGTTGGATTTGATCAAGGGAAAAGAGTTACAAAAACAAGTTTAACGTAGTGTGCACCGCGAGACAGATTAGCAATTAATAGCATTTACATTTACAGATCGAGAAATATAATTTTAAAAGGTATCGTCAATATAATACGCACCGCACAGCGTGACACGAAAAGTCTTTAAAAAGGTTGTTCAATATAATATGCACCTCCACACTCTAGCACAAAAATTAACATTCTACATTGAGATAAATAGAGATAATGTAAAAATTTCATTAATTTAATTAAAGTACATTCCTACGATCTAAAATTCTGATAGGTTATTTTTATCATCGGCACGAGTCTGCTTGGAAAATATCAGCTTGCTAGCATACGAGTAAGTGGGTTAAAAATCGATCCGAAGTTTTTTCAGTATTCAAGGCATCAAGGAATCAAGGCATCAAGCAGACGCCACGAGTTTTATAAAGGATATAAAAAGAGTGTTAACTCAGTGTGAACACAGAGGTTCATATTTACATTCATGTCATTATATTTTTAGTCCACCGCTAGTGGAGTTGAAGGCTTTAGTCTGATATCAGTGACTTACGCAGTCCTGTTTGTGCCATGAGAGCGCTAAAACACTAAAATACAAGCGTTTGGTGTCTTGGGTGGAGTTGGATGTCTTGGACGGAGCGGGATGCCTTGGACAGAGTTGAGTGTCTTTGACTTAGTGGTGTGTCTATGACATATTTAAGTGTCGTCAACGGATTGGGGTGTCTTGAACAGAGTTAAGTTTCCTTACGGAGCTAGGTGTCGTTGACAGAGGTGAGTGCCTTGGATGGAGCTGGCTGTCTTGGACAGAGTCGAGTGTCTTTGACTTAGTGGTGTGTCTTGGACATATTTAAGTGTCGTCAACGGATTGGGGTGTCTTGTACAGAGTTAAGTGTCCTTGACGGAGCTAGGTGAGTGTCTTGGACAGAGTCGAGTTTCTTCTTCGAAATAAATGTCGTCTTTATCTATTCTTGGCACTTAGTTTAGCTTAGAAGAAATTGTTTTCAATTATTTTGTTTGTGGTAGCTTTCCTTTGTTGGTAGATCGCCTTTGGAATTGCAGCATTAATAAATATTATTTTCTTCTTTTTCTGTTTATTGAAGGCTTGCAATCAATTTTTGATCATTGTAATAACAATCTTTTGAATCAATTCTTGATAGACTAAATTACACTTTTTTTTTAATCTTTAAAAATTGTAAGATAAGTTATTCAATTTGTGTGTGTGTGTAGTTTTTTTAATCGTAAAAATTCCGACACAATGTTTTTTTTAACATGTAAGCGAAATAACAAAAATGTGTGTTTGTGTGCGTGTGTATGTGTTGGATTTTGGGGAGTGTGGATGTACCTTGGAGACAGGTAGAGAGCAGAGCTAAAAATAGACCCAAAGTTTTATATGTTCAAATTTATTGTTTTAATTGCACAATTTGTTTGTGTATTTTGTATTTTATTTAAAAGCTTTATCGCAGTCCCATTCTGTATGATATATGTAGAAACTAAGAAGTTTTTCAAAGTAATAACTTAATTTGATTTTAAAATTTAATAATTATTATTTAGCAAGTAATCGTAAAATAAAGTTAGATAGTAGAAAACATAAACAACATATGCCTTTATTCGAATTAGATTGATTTTAAAAAGCATATATACAATTTTACTTTCAAAAAAATATTCATTGTTTTACGAACTGCAAACTGCAAAGATAAGAAAATAATAGCAACACACACACACGCACACACAAATACCCAGTTGTAATGACTATGATTAGAGATGTTAATAATAGTCGATAGCTGTGACCTGGGCAGAGTTTAAATAGGAAATCGATTTCTTTATGGCACCTTCGATTATTGGTATCAAATATTAGGACAAAGCTATTCAGACACCAGAAACAATATAAAGATCATTTATATTATAAGAACATCTTGAGTTGTATTGTACTTGTCTTTCAATAAATAAGGAGATGGCATAATTTGATAGAAATCAGTGGTTTTAAAATTGTACAGTTTTGAATTGATAGGAATTGTTTTAAAACTAATCATAATAATAATATATATACATATATATATATATATATATATATATATATATATATATATATATATATATATATATATATATATATATATATATATATTAGGGCTGTGGAAATTGACGATTAAGACTCAGATGGCTAGGAAATGCAAAAATGCAAACAGAATGACCCCTGGTCGCATCCCATAGTACCTACTATATGGAGAACTGGCATCGGGAAAGAGGAAGACAGGTCGCCCACGTCTGCGATTTAAAAATGTATGCAAGAGGGATACGAAAGCAGCCAGAATACACACAAGCGACTGGGAGCGTAAGGCAGAAGACCGATCTACGTGGCGCACAGTTGTAATAGAGGGCGTTATATTAGCCGAGAAGAGAAGGATGGTGGAGGCTACAGATAGAAGAGACAGGAGAAAGGCAAAAACATTGGGAAGAGCAGAATTCGTGTGCAAACGCTGTGGTAAAGATTGTGACTCAAGGATAGGACTGCACAGCCACACGAGGAAATGCAACCTAACCAAACGGTGATGCACCATCGTCTCGCAAGACGGAAGGAGGCCGACGACGAGTTAATATTACCTAAAAGTATATATATCTATATATATTTACTCCGCCGCCACAATCATAAATTTTTATGTGTTAAATTTAAATCAATGCTCAAATATTGTTCAATAGCAAAACAAAATATATTTAAAGATGAAGGGGTGAGTGGCTTTCGAGTTTTTTTTAATTAAAAGCAACCCAACCCTTCAACTTTCCTTCATTCGCATACCATATCATAATATAATAGTAACAATACGAGTAAATTTTAAAGCGTGGTGCCCCAGGCTATGGTAATGAGCTCATTGTGCTTTACATTTTTTTTTAAAAATGCATAAAATAAAATACATTTATAATCGAACCAAACGAATTTATTATTATTTTTTATGATAATTTGCCTCTCTAGAACCTCCGGAGTTTGGCTTTTATACGGCTATACATCAGACTAAACGCCCTGCTATCAGAGGAGTTTTCTACGGCTCTTTAGGCGAACCGTTGTAGATGTTTACCAGCGATCTTTTGTCTGCCAGTTACACTATGAGAGTCATAATACAAAGTTTTGAATCCCATCCCACTCCATTTAAAATTACTAATGACAAATCTAACCTTTTTAATGTAATATTTATTTTGAGTTATCTTTTGCTTTAACTCTTTTTCTCCGGAACAACGCTACCATCGTTGATTTTAAAAGGACGTTTCAGACGCAGCAACGATGCCAGCGTTGATTTATTAAAACTGAATTGTTTCGTTTCTTTCCTTAACTATTAAACGAAAATTAGTTTTAATGTAATCTAGAATGATTTCCCTTGAATAAAAAAGTCGGAAATTCTTTGTTTGAATGTATTTTCGCCACAAAAGAAGCGTTTGAAAGGCTTGTTTTTATTTTCGTTTTTACGTTTGTTTACAAACATGGATATTCAACCAATGCATCTGGTAATCGAACTAATATTATTTTAAATACTACGATGATGAACAAGACAAATGTATTCTTTTTAATTATGATTTAAATAGTAATTTTAAATTTCCGATGGATCATACGCTTAGTACTAGTAGTTGTAGTGAAATTGACAATGAAGTTGACAAGTCATTTGTTGATAAACAACAAGCCCCGCCCCCCCCTCTCAAATGCCTGGATGAACTGATAATATTTCTACTACAAATAATAATTTAGACAATGTAGAGTCTAATTTGAAAGCTGCTAAACCTTTTCACTAAAATTAAGTTCAATTTAAAATATAATTTAAATAATTTCTAGTTGCAACACACAGTATAGCTTCCAGTTCCATTGTAAACATTTCAATTTTCCAATTATTTTCCCGTATGGGTGACCATCGATATTGAGCTCTAATTTTTTATTTGTTTGTTTTTTTAATGTAAAATTAATTCTGTTTGGTGTAAATATGAATATAGTTCAGATAAAACACCATTTTATTACATTTTGGATACAAATCTAAATTTTTGTGACTTTGAAAGAGGTTTTGTAAAAGAAATATGGTGTTTTTTTTATTTTTTTTATTTTCACTAAAACAAAATCATATTATTTTATTAAAATCAAGTTATGAGTCTGTGATGCCTGAAAACTTCATTCTTTTCCCTTTAATTCAATACCAAATATATCATTATCTGCTAAATAATAAAAAAGTTATTAACATTTTAAGTTAGCATGGTAGCCCGCGACAAATTTCCAGAATAGATAACTCCGTCAGAATGAGGAAAATAATTCCGGAGAAAAAGAGTTAATTAATTTTATGGAAAATTATTTTTATTTAAAATTCAGCTGTCTAAAGAAATCTCCAAAAATCATTGAATTTTCTATAAAAGCGTGTATAATGCTTTTCAAAAATAATATACGCACGCTTTGATATATTTATAATATAATAAATATCTTTATTTATTCATAATAGTAGTATATATTTGTATTCATGGCTGAATAATCCGTAATTCTTATGTCGTTTTGTCTTCTGCGATGGTAACTTTATTTTCATGCCACAGTATATATCGGAACAGGCGAAAAATATCAGGCGAGGATAGAAACAGAATCCAGGATATCATGATGACGACACCGGAAATGCCAAGGGCACGACAAGATGGCCGGTCGTCCCAGGTACTCTGCTTTTTCTGCCTGGACACAAACGTGTCACGGCGATTTAAAAATAAGGCCTTGCTTATCTTCTTGGTCATCGCGGTCAGCTGCAGATCTGAAACATTGATTCGAGGCACACATAAGGATGTGCAGACAAGAAGTGTGGTATTGAACGAAAACGCTTCAGCGACTTCTGGAGTGGTCGGTAGGAATAGTGGCATCGTGGTGGGAAATGGGGTTGGCGTCACTTGTGTTGTATTCGGCGTGGGTTTTTCGGTTGTCTCTTCTGAAGTGGTAGTTGGGACATTCGTGTTTTTTAGTTTCGTTGACTTGACTAATGTTGTCGGCGGTGTGAATTCAGAAGTTTGCAGATTTGACTTTGTTGATGTTAGCGCCTGCTCCGTTGTAGTTGTTAAATTCTCCACTTTCGTTACAGCTTCTGAGGTTATCGTTCGTTCCGGGGTCGTCACCGTCTCCAAACATGCTATCGTCGTTCCGATATTGGAGGTGGTTGTTTTAGTCGATGTTGATGTGGCTGAAGGCTGTGTTGTTGTCGGTAGTGTTGTGGTTTGCGGTAAGTTTGGTGGCTGGAAAGGTTCACCCTCTCTCAGATTAATATATCGAAGTGCTGGGAAACTCGTCTATGACAAATAAACAAATTAAAATTGTAAAACATGTCCATAAAAATGAAACTAAAAATATTAATATGTAATAGAATTACCTTTCAAGGGAAAACATGAAAATATTAAAATTTTTAAGAAATAGTATAATTATCAGGATTATAAGATTATAGAGCCTACCTGAATGTGGCTCACATTATCAGTTCTTCCGCTGATATCAGAGGTCCCCAAAGCGTGGCAGTAGACGCCGTCAGGGGACTGAGAACCGTACGCCACGAATCTAAATTCAGCAGTTGGTAATCCAATAGCATAGTGTCCAGGGGAGAGAGTCATAGTGCAACCATGATACATCGTCGCTTAGAAAAGAAATATATTTAAAGTATTCAAGTTTTAACTCGGAATTGAAATGAAAGCTGAACCTAATGACCGTAGATTACTAAGATATATACCTAAGTTATAAAGCTTTTTGATATATTGAAAATTACATTTTACGAAATGTCAATTAAAATAATCACTAGACCACCTTAAATCAATTTTAAATTAAGCCATTTAAGCAATTTTCCCTTTTACCTAAAATAAGGAATAAATTTGCGTAAGTGATACGTATATTAATATTTTTGTGTGTTATACTCATATTTTTTATAATACTATTTCTTCTCTTTATGCCAAATTAAAAAAGAATGCATTAACAAAGAGATGCATGATTGTTCCTATTCAGAACCGTTGACTTCATCGGGTATAGTGGCGCCAAACTCAGAAAAGTATGATTATGGTATAAATTCTATAAATCACCATTTATAGCCTCGCATGTGGCATTGTATCTTGTAGTGAAGTCTTTAGCGTATTGACTTTCAATTGCAAACGATATCGTCTCTTGGGCAGTGATATTCACGTTATATTGGCTGCGCCACAAGGTGCTGGGTAAGAGTGACGTAACACACGCCCCTTGTTGGTTCCACGATATTTTGATGACGTAGAAAGGATGGTAGGGATCGCTGCTTATGTAGTAAAACGAGCTCGGTGATAGGTCTATGTCACTATGGTAGCCAGTTTTGCTGATGCTCACGTTGTGAGAGTCTCGACCGACAACCTAGATGAAGATGATCGAAAAATTCTAAACACATCAGCATTACAACTTCTTCTAACAATTTTACTTGGCAATCTAGAAGACGCTCAAAAATTTTGCTTAAGAACATTATTGATATTTAGACATTAAGATAAACATTTTAATGTTAACTAAGCTGTATATTTTAAAAAAACACCCTGCAAACGATCATAACTTAATATTTGTAAAAAGTAAAAAGATCGTGAAAATTTAATGTGACTACGTTTGCCTATACAGTGTACACGTACTGTTATCTCCGTGTTGTCGTAAAGTGCGATCATGCGATATCTTTCAGATGAGAAGCTATTCGGCGATGGAAATGTAATGTACTCTGTTGAAAGACTGTCAACTGGGACGGCCATGTCTAGACTGTTGTCCGATTTTTTTAATATAGTCTGTGGAAAGAACATTAATAGAACATTGCTATCATTTACTAATAATTAGTTGACATGGCTTTGGAATAAATGTTTTTGATATATACAAGTACAAAGAAAAAGCTCACGCGTAAAACTTATGCGAAAGAGAAACTCCGCCAGCTCTTCCGTGATGAGAACACTAAAAAATATACGCATTATATAGACTTTAATATCCTCCTGAGACGGTGAATCGGCACCGAAAATCACTGCAGTGCTTCAAAGAATTGTTAAACGTCGAATGTTCAACTTACTGTTACGGTCTGATTTTATTATTGGTAAGACTAATTAAGACAGTGCCACAAACTCAAAAACACAAACCAAGAATCACACAAGATTAATCTATATCTCAAAAGGTACAAATGACTTCTTCAACTTCTACTATAGTGCACCTCAAAGCTCGACTACCTAACCAAATTGGCAAAAACGTCCTTATCGCCCAAGACCCCCATTAAACCCTAATTTTATATTCGACACATACCTGCACACGTATGCTTCCGCTGTACACAGCAACAGGTTTGTTGGAATAGACAAACGATCCACTTAAGTCCTCAGACGAGTGCAAGTAGGCGGTCTCCAGCCAATTCAAACGGAAAATAACTTTGTCTGCGCTCCTGGAATTATAAGATAGATCATATTTTCTTTGTTTTTAAAGTTCATTTTTTTTACTTGCTTTGCTAATACGGTTAATTTTCTGTTTAATGTTTAGCGTAAGTTGGTTTATGTTAACATATAAAAGTAACGTTCGTTGTAAACGAAATTGAGACAAGCGGTTCAGCTAAGCTACAGACCATGACTTAATGCAAAACAATTAAATCTTGAACATTATTTATTAAAAAATCAATTATATATATATATAAATGGCCTGTCAGTACAATTATATATATATATGTGTGTGTATATATATATATATATATATATATATATAAATATATAAAGGAACAACCTGTTACACGCTGTTACATATCATACATTTATATTATTTTGTCTAATTTTCCAAAGTAAGGCTTCTGAAATTTTCAACCATAAAAAAATTCCTAGATTTGCCGCTGATCTATTGAACTGTTTAAATACTTCATTTAAAAAAAAATTCTTGGTTTTTGTTTTATAAAATTAAATTAATTATTTAATTCTTAAAATAAATTGCACAATCAAATTATCTGAATTATCTTAAATACGCCCATACTATCTCTTTCTTTTTCTCCTTCTCTCCCTCCTAACACCAATGTTATGTATCTAAATCCCAAATATCTTTTAGTTTGCACCTACAGAAAACTGAAACCATTGACGTTGATTGTTGTTGTTTGCATAGGTTGCCTTGGTAACTTGATGACGACGTCGGTCTCTCTCTGCTGTGCTGTTACTGAGATCTGGCAACAGTAAAATCTTTGCGACTATGACATGGTAAAATCATTTCGAAATCAATAAACTGCGACGTATATATTCTTTATTTACAGCAGAAAAAACACTAGGGCTGTACAGAAATAAAAAAAAATAATTCCGACTGGAGGCTGATTTTGCCGGATTTATGAAGGTAAATCCGACCGGATGCGGATTTGTCAAAATGGCCGTATTTGCCGGAGCCGTAGCCTAAATCCGGTTCATCCCCCCCCCAAAAAAAAATAATTAAAAAATTAACTATTTTTTAAGTAAATGGTGTTTCAAATGTTAAAATTAGCTTTTTAAAAAACACAAATAAAAAAACATCAGTAACAACTTCTACATCATTAAAAATCATGACATGCATTAAAGTCATTTCGGTTTTTAAAGCACCAGTTAGTAGAAATTTTTGTGTGACCTTACCTGACTCCCTGTCCCCAACCACGCATTGGTCAAAACGAAGTACCCGGATGTGAAGAGCTTAACAGGAAACACAAGAGTCGTTGCAACATGTGTGACGGAGTTTTGATGTAGGACAACTGTCACGTGATCGGTTGACTTCAGCTGGACGACACCTTTGTAGATGTCTGTGAATCGTCGTTAAAAGTTCATATAGACGTGCCACAAGAAATAAAGTAGTACATGACAATATGACCTACGTGATAAAACATATGACCTAAATGTAAAACATATGATAATATGTTTGACATGAAAATAGGACGTACATTATAAGGAATGGGGAAAAAATAAGGAAGAAATAGAAAAAAATAAATTTTGTTTTGTTTTTTGTCTTTTTTGTTAAAGTTTTTGAACTACGAGACCTTCATCTAAAATGGATAGTATTAGCGCTACAGAAGAAAGCATTAATTCAGTGATGCTATTACGTCTTACATAAGTATATGTTGCACATGATAGCATGCCGTATGTAATGAAAATATCCGTTTATGATATACTGTAGAGGATAACGTAGCATAAATGATAATTAATATGCCGTACAACAATTATATGTTGTACACGATAATACGTTGTACATGATAATGTGATGTACAGGACAAGGTAATGTGCATAGTATGGTGTCGTAAAAACCTAGAGTAATGTTTATTAAACCATTTATTTTTACTTATTTTCTACGCGAATACAAAACGTATTGAAAAACAACTTTTTTATATTTTTTTTTAGCTTTCTTAAATTTGTATTTTCATTGCTAGGTTTTATGTTTATTGCGTTTAAGAAAAAAAAAGTATTAATAGCAGCTATTCGAACCATTGTCTAGCATCTCGATGTTGCTGTCCAGTGTGTAGATGACGTCACGGTATGAGGTGACCCAATCGATATCCTTAGTTTCCTGACCACTGTTAAGTCGTTTTGTAAAATGAAGGTAGGTAAATTCTGAATTACCTGTTTTATAACGAAAAATTAACGTCTGTTATCTATTCATTATAAGTAATCTATAAAAAATAATAAAGATTTCTCGATGGTAAAAAGTCAATTTTACATCAAGTTGAACTTGATAACTAAAGTTAAATTAAAAAGGAAAAAAATAAAAGAGCTAAAAAAAATTACATATAGATCTATTGAAAGCACAATAAAAAAATTAAAATTACATATCAATTTTTATAAATGAACTCATCTTGAAAAATTGCGTTATTTTTTAAATCCTTTATATTAACTCGTGGTGTCTGCGGCCGACCGACCGACCTTGCTTGCTTGCTTGCTTGTCGCCAAAACTTTTGATCGATTTTTAACCCACTTGCTCGCAAGATAGCGAGCTGAAATTTTGGCATCCGGGCAGAATAGCGACTGTCAAAACAGCGACCGTCATAATAGCGACTGCATCATAACAGCGACTGTATCATTACAGCGACTGTATCAAAATAGCGACTTTTTTATTTTGCTTGTGATAATATTTGAAAAGATGACATGATAAGCCATGTAGGTATTTGTACAGAAGAGACAATACAAAATTAAATACAATCAACTGGAAGTGTGTATAAATAAATGTTGGTGTTTTAAAGAGTGTATACATATTTTTTTACATCCCCGATGCTTCGACCCTTTTCGTTTTTACCTCGTAAAAGTTGCAGCAGCTGTTGGTTCTTCCACAAATCTGCGTCAGGTTATCAGACGGAAAAGGAAATCAACAGATAACAACCCCCCTGCTCCTGCTACTGTTGGTGAACTGTTGATACCCGATCAACTGAGACAAACAACAGACCAGCGAAGATTCCTGCTCTATGACAGTGGGCGTGGAGATGTTTTTCGGATGCTTATTTTCAGCACAGAACAGTTCCTACAAACTTTGCATGATGCGAACACTGGATGTGTGATGGTACATTTAAAGTATCACCACACTTATTTTATCAAGTGTACACTGTGCATGTATTGATAAGAAACAACGTGCTTCCCTGCGTTTTTGTTTTGCTCCCAAATAAGCAAAAAGACACATACTGTCGAATGTGGAGTGAAATAAAATCACTGAAACCTGGACTCGCTCCAAGAAGTGTACAGATCGACTTTGAACTAGCTTCGAAAGCTGCACTAATTGAAGCATTTCCTCAAACGCACATCTACGGCTGTTTTTTTCACTTGGGACAATCGCTCTGGAGAAAGATTCAAGAAAACGGATTACAACAGTTGTATGTGCAGGAGGAAAATATTCGGAGGGCATTAAAATGCTCCTTGCTCTTGCCTTTCTACCTGTGGAGGAAGTAAGCGATGCTTTTGATGAACTGGTGGCAGACTACCCTCCAGAATTAATGCCTTTTGTGAATTATTTCGAGGATAACTATGTAGGGGGGAGAAACAGACGTGGAGATAGAAGACAGCCGTTATTTCCTATACACATGTGGAGTGTGAAAGCTCGACAAGATGCAGGAATGCCACGAACTAACAATCAGCTCGAAAGTTGGCACAAAGCTTTTCAAGGATCAGCTGAAATTCATCACCCATCCATCTTCAGATTTATCGAAGCTCTAAGGCGGGAGGAAGCCCTTCAACGCACAAATCTTACCCAGCTGCTACAAGGCAGAGACCTGACTCAGAGAATGAAGAAATACGTGACAATGAACACACGAATCACTGCTGTACAGCAACATCGAGATCAGTATGATCTTCTACAATACCTTCGAGCACTTGCTCACAATTTAGAGATAAATGTCACATAATTTAAGTAAACTTGATCTTCTCTATTCTGTTTTAAATATTCTTTTTAAATCATTTACGCATTATGTAGATAAGACAAATTAAATATTATTTTTATTTCGTTGATATAATTTTATTTTTTACTGAGCAGTTGTTTTTATTTGAATGAATATGTGTGTATGTATGACAAGTTAATTATTTTAAATTTTATTTTAAACGCAATTTTTAATTTCAATAAATACTTCATCAAAATAAGATAAATATCACACAATTTAAGTAACCTTGGTCTTTTCTATTCTGTTTTAAATCTTCCTTCTAATTCGTTTATGTATTATGTACTAAGACAAATTAATTCTTTGTTGATATAATTTTATTTTACTGAGCAGTTGTTTGTATATGAATGAGTGCGTGTGTATGTAGCATACGTTAATCCAAGTCATTTATTGTTTTAAAATATTATTTTAATCAAAATTTATAGTTTCAATAAATATTTCACTTCATCAAAATGTTGCTATTTTTTGGAGTTTTTATTTTTGTACTATGCATTTATGTAGTTTTTTTTCACTTGGGGTCCTTGGATAAGTGTAGACAAATGAAAAGGGGTCTATGTGTCAAAAAAGTTTGGAACCGCTGTGTTAGATGAACCGTTGGACAAGAATAGTTATGTGGTGAAGTCGCTGTTATGACGGTCGCTGTTTTGATACAGTCGCTATTTTGAAGTCGCTTTTATGACGGTCGCTGTTTTGATACAGTCGCTATTTTGAAGTCGCTATTATGACGGTCGCTGTTTTGACAGTCGCTATTTTGAACCCGTGCCGAAATTTTGCAGGCAGTTTCGTACCGATGATAAAAACAATGTATCAAAATTTCAGATCGATCGCATGTACCGTAATTAAATTATTGATTTTTTAGATTATTTTATTTATTCCTATGTATCATGCTATTTTTTGAGATAGAGCGTCGCGGTGCGTATTATATTGAACAAACTTTCTGTCGCGCAATAAGGTGCGTATTTTATTGACAGCTCTTTTTATAAACATATTCCTGATCGGTGCGCATTATATTAAACATGTTTTACGACACAACTGCAATTTTGTATTTCTGGATGGTCTGGCGCTGCGTATTATAATGAACATTCTTTTAATTACTTTTCGTACATAAAGGATTTATAGTCAAAAACTTGGTTTTTTACGGGTTTTTCTTATTTATATTAAAGATGAATAAAATATGTATATTTTTATCGCTAAATTAAATAACTATCTGCTCATAATAGTTTGATGTCGTTTTAATGCTTCATCACCTATTCTAGAGCTTTTGGTGTGTTTTTGTTTTGCAGGTTACTTAAAGATGTTGTAATTTTTTTATTGTATTTAGTTTTTGGTGTATTTGCGTATATACACTCAATCTGTCTCTTTACAGTTCAGATTCGGTTGTGTTGTTTAACAGAGAGTTGCAACTGATTTTTACCTACCTGAAGTGACGTGAATGTTTGGATATCTTTTCGCTGTGACGTCACTGTCCGGCAGTACAATTAAGTACGTCTCGTCAAGTACGCCTTTATCAAAAGAAGAGAATTCAACGTCCATGACACTAGTGTTTTACACTTTTCATAGTTTCTAATTTTTTAAGAGCTTCGTGTTAAAAAATCAAAAACACATGCATTAGTCTGAAGAAATCATTAGTTGTATTGAAAGTACGAAGAAACATTTAGAAAAGGATTTATTAACACTAGTCTTTTGTTTTTAGTGAAATAAAACTGGTGATGTGCTGCATATCTTTGTATATGCATACGCTTTTAATGTTTAAAAAAAATGAGGTCTTGCGGAAATTAACGATTAATTTAATATTAATCGCTAACAAATGTATCTATTAAATATCGATTAAAATAATTTTAATCCAAAAAAAAATTGCTTAAAATTTAATAAAATTTTTTTTTATTTATTAAAAAATAAATAATTATTAATAATTAATAATAATTTATATATTTTTTAATTTACAATCTTCTCCCGTGTATTATTATAATTGATAAATTTATGTAGACGTGCAGATAAAAACAAAAAAAAATGGCGACTAATGACAGCTTCAGCATAGTTATATTTAAGAATATTAACGGAAAGATGAGAAACATTTTGTTTTTAAGCTAACTGCGGATGGCAATGTAGAAGATGTTGAAAAAATTTAATGTGCTCAATGCCTTAAACAATTCGCTTTTAGTGGATCAAATACATCGCTGTGGTACCACCTTCAGCACAAACATATTAGACAGGGGAAATAACTCAATAAAACAAAAAATGTCAATTACTTGTTTTTGCTAGTTCCCTTTAGTTGTTAACTTTAATGTTTTGCTTGAATCGAAATTAACGATTAATTAATCGTAATTTTTTTTAAGTTAACCATTAAAATTAAATTAATCGTTAGCAGCCCTAAAAATTATTTTGTTGTTAATGGAATCGTTTAATGAAGCGTTACATTTTAGGGCTGTGGTAATTAACGATTAATTAATCGATTAATCGTTAAAAATTTAATCGATTAAAATGAATTTGATCTATTAAAATTCGATTAAAATTTAATAAAATATTTATAATATTTTGTTTCCAATTTATATTTTTGTTACTTACATACTTTTCCCTTATATTATCATTTTTTATTTAGACTTGCCTATTTAAACAAAAATGGTTTTCTTCCTTTTTTTTTGCATATCGGAACGAATTGGCTTTGTTACGTCACAAAATTCGGAAGCCATGGAGTTTTCACGACTTAACCGATTTCGTGAAATAATCAGTACCAGCCCTATTGCTTTTAAGAGGAGAAGATAATCAACATTTATATTTTGGAAGCGATAAATCGTGAAGATTATAGCCACGTAATATGGGACGTACAAAGAATTTATTATTGAGAGCTTATATTTAAAAGCTTCATTTCCCATATTTTTGTAAATTGTATTGGTTTCGGTCTGCTAAAGGCAGTAGGTTTGAATATTCCATTAACTTTTTTTGTCCTTTCATTTACTGTTTCTTCTTGGTTAAAACTTTTATTTCACAAGCAATTGGGGACGCTATGGTCGAGTGGCAGCGCGCTCGATTGGCGTACCGATGGCCACGGGTTCGAATCCATGTGAAGGCAGGGATTTGTTCCCGGGGCCTAGGGCGTCCTTGAGTCTTCCAGCTCCGAATGGGTACCTAACACTAGTTAGGCGGCTGGGTAACGCGTGGAGCCCACAAAGCCGTGGCCAGTGAACGCTGCATCACTTGCCAACAGATCATCTGTCATGATCTGTGGACGCAATTATCTTCTACATAGAAAGAGCGTCTGTATAGATAAGATAAAATAAGACAAGCAACTGGAACAATTGTTATTGTGTCCATTAAATACTTGGACCAACGTGTATGCTAAAAATAACAGTTACTGTAGTAGCAGTCTTATTTTCTTTAACGGTTATTAAGTTACTTCTTAAGTTTTCAAAACATGTTTATCGGAGATTTCGTGGTATCACATGGTGACCGTTATTGCAGTGTGGATGTTCGTTTTAGAACTTTTACAACTTTTGCATGATAACAGTAGGAAAACAAAATAAAAACAAGTATTATTGACGAAATTTCGGAAACATATTTTTTGTCAATCTTTTTTCTTCGATGCTTTAAATTCAAGCATAAATCATCGCTTATTCAAATATCGGATCAAACGACTTTTAAAAAAAATATGTCTCTACTGTCATAGTGTTGTTTTGATTTCGCTGTTTGTTTTCTCCCCAATTTTTTCCAAGTTTCATTACAATTAAAGATTTAATTCTAGAAAAATTAAAATCAAACCGATGTTTAGAAATCAAGTAGAATAAAACCAAACTAAGGACAGGTTATTACAGTAAAAATATGAAGAACCAATTTCTTCATTTAAGAGACTTTAATTTATGTTAAATACAATTTGAACCAATACTGACCTCTCTGACAAAACGGAAATCCCGGTTGTGCGGTACCGTTGACGTCATTAAGGTGAAAAGGATCGCTTGGCGCGAAACGCGTACTTTCTTTCCTCCAGCACAGGTGATCTTCTCCTTTGTCGTCTGGCCAGTCGTTGGGTTCGCCTGGTATCCAGTCATTGATGGATACATTGGTATCCGTAGAAGACCACGTGAATACCCCCTCGTGCAGTAGATCGCTCGCACCCAGGAATATGTCAACTCGTTTCAAATAGGTTGAAGCTGAGATAAAGATAAGTTAATCATAGACGCAATTCGTCTGACTCTTTAGTTAGTGTTTAAATATATAAATTGGAGAAAGTATCTGAAAATGAAATTATGGTTGCCATAAATTTCGACTTAATCATTTTATAGCAATTTTCAAATTCTTCTTTAAATTTAAACCCTTATTATATTTTATTTTGTTTCATGAATAAGGAGGAATGTTTTTAAAAAAATTGGAAATATATAAAATTGCTATTCCCACATATCAATGATGGATCGTAACTATATAACTACCCCAGATCCAATAACAAAAGCAATACTTACGCATACAGCATTTCTTTTAAAGCTACTGAACTAAGGCAAATAAAATTCCAACTTATCACCTCTTTCATATTTGCTTGTGCTGCTGCAAACTTTGAGCACTACCTCTATTTTAGCACATTCTTAGACACCGTCGATTTCTAACATTAAATTTAGTTATAGTTGTTTTTGGTTTTTTTTATGAATACAAAGAAAAATGGCAAGTACCAAAATCTATTGGCTTGCGGTTGTTTTAAACTGTAATATTTATTGTAGGCTGCTGGATAGCGAAGTCAGTAGTGCTTTCGCCTCACAAATCTGAGGGGCGTGGGATCGACTAACTTTTACTTTATTTATATTAGAGTTACTTTTACTTACCGTTTTTATAACACATATGTTAATGTGAACTAATTGTCAAAAGCTACTAAAGCTTGATCTTTTAAATTGACTCCAATCAAGAAATTATTTTAAAATATTCATGGCAAAGGTAACATTTTTTTTATTAATACATTGATTTATAAAATAAATAAATTCACTCAATACCAGAATGGCCTGTCAGTACAATTATACTTACGATATAAGACATTCATTTTGTTCTTAAAATAGTTATATGCATCCATCGAGCGAAACTCTGCTAGTCGCCCCTTCAGGTTCCCACAAGTTGCCTGAGGATGTCATTTTAAATTTGTGTTGACTTTCTACTGGCAATAACAAATTTTCCTCATTCATAAAAATAATCAATATTTATTTTGAACAATTCGAAATTATTATTGTTTGTAAACGCCAGGGTAAATATGTATTTTTAAAAATTATAAAAATATGTGTATATTTTTGTAAATAGTTATATAGCACTTACAAAATTATTTTTAAAAGATTTTGAACAATCTTAAGAGATTTCTGACATAGAATTCTTTATAAGTTTTAAAAAACTAAAACGATGTTTGAAATAACAAAATGTTTCTAAATTATTTTTTAAAAATATATTTTATTTTGAAATATTTTAAATATTAGAACAAAAAGCAATAAAAAAATACAAGGGCCGATTTGTTTACTCTGGGCTTAAATTAATATGTGGTCTAATTACATATTGTATGCTTACATTGGCTTGATCAAAGTACATCGGTTGGTTATTATACAGCTGATAGCAATTGCCGTCATTGAAATACTCGCCTCCGGGCAGCGCTGTTCGACATGGGTCTCCAACAACTTTATCAGGGGATTTCAAAGGTAACGTAAATTTAGTATCTACTTGCAATTCTTTGACTTACTGACCAAGCATTTATTTTTTTTGTTGTTGAAAAATTTAACTAAATAATATTTCATAAAAACTTAAAAAATCCAAGCGGTTTTTTATTTCTACTTTTTCCATTGCCTTATATCCCATCTCATTGTTTGTGTGTGTGTTTATTTCTTCTATTTATAATTAACTAATTATTTTTTTCCATTATACAGAATGTTTTAAATAACGTAAATGCTATTTTAATACTTTTTTATAAGTTCAGTGGCATAGCTAGGGAAGTGGGGGGGGGGCACCGAGCAACACGACTTTAGAGGGCGGCTTTTGTGGACATTTGAAAAGTACAGCCATTTCCGACAACCGCTCTTTTTGAAAGGGGGGGGGGAATCCAGGTAAAACAGAAATATTCTTACGTTCGTGTCTTAATTAACGGATTGGCAGAACATTTGTTTGATTACATACTGGTTTTTATAACTAACGCATAACCGTTCAAAATTGTAATTCGCTCAAAAAAGCTGTCAATTTGTTTAGCAAAATTAAGCGGTATATGTCACAGATGACGCTTTTATAAGAAAACTATACAATAAACACATAACCGCTGGGCCGAATAATATGCGCTGTTAATATCGTCACCACAGTTTTTGCATAGCATTACGACACCTTTAATAAACACCACAATAGGCATAAATAAATTCGGAAAAAACATACTTTAAAAATTTCAAGTGCCTTGGAAAAATTGACTTCTGAAGAAGTAAATAGTAAAACTAGATAAGATGCTGGAATTTTAGTCAAGTCAATGCAATCTTTTTACTTTCGATATTATCTCAATTTATGGGAAACCTTCTTTTTTTTAATGAATGCAAACCAATTTCATGGAAAAAAGAGTTGTGGTAATACAAAACCCTTTTATATCGGCCCAAAAAAATGTGTGAAAAGTTGGAGATATCAACTGAACGCCGAGCTGGAAGTGGAAAAAGTATATGATTGTTCACAAGACGTAGGTTCTGTCTTTAGAGCAAGAAGTACAACGAGAAACGTTTTTCATTCATAGATGGAATTATAAAAGAAAATTAAAGAATGCTTTGATCAGTTGTTGCATGTCATTGCAAGAAAATGTACGTGTATAATATACCACGTAACCTACTATATGAAGCATTTGAATTTAAAATAAATGACTTAATTGACATTGATTCATTGATAAAGAACAGTTTCGCATTGAAAGAAAAAGGATCCAGGTTTTTATGACTGTCCTTAGAGTTCAAGAAGAGGAATTAAGTTAGAAAACAGGGGAAAAGGCCCCCTTCATCAATTAAACTTTATTCAACAGTATAGTTTGAAAAATTATGTACCCAACATTGTAATTTTGCTAAGAATTTTCTTTTTAAATAGCTATCAGTGTCGCTAGTTGTGAAGGGAGCTTCTCCAAACTGAAGTTGCTAAACAATTAATTTCATTCCCCAATGAATGATTTAAGACTACAAAATCTTGCAATATTGTTCATAGAACAAGATAGTAAAAATAATCAAAATTTTGGTA